>MCJB01051798.1:0-44783 GCA_002018475.1 Nicotiana obtusifolia
CCTTCATAGGTGATTTCGAGTTTGTCCCACATCTCTTTTGCAGTTTTGCATCTTGAGATTTTCCGGTAATCATCCGGATTTACTGCACAATATAGCATATTTTTGGCCATGGCATAAGCTTCTAGCCTTTTGAAGTCTTCATCTGTGTACTCGCTTTCAGGTTTCAGAACTATAAGTTCACCTTCCTTTTTAGTGATCATTCCTTCACCTCTTTTTATGATCAGCCAAATTCTGTAATCAACTGATTGCACGTATATTTTCATACGTTCCTTCCAGTAAGTGTAGTTTGTCCCATCGAAGAGAGGAGGTCTCGATGTGGACTGTCCTTCACTCAGCCCTGCATACACATTTCTAAAAGCAGCCATTTGATCGTTTCTCAACCGGTTAAGGATTAAAGAGAATTAGGCTCTGATACCAATTGTTAGAATATATGCACAACGCTAGGGGGGGGGGTGAATAGCGTTTTAAGGAATAATTGCAAATTTTCGCAAACAAGATATATAATTGAAATTATAAGTGCGAAAATAAGATTGCGAGAATTAAATTGCGGAATGTAAAAAGAAAGCGTACACCCGATATATAGTGGTTCACTACAACTTGTAGCTAGTCCACTCCTCAAGATCACACTTGAGTATTTCACTATCTTCGTCAAGCTTACGGGTGCTTAACAAACCGTTACAACACAAAGACTTGATCACACAAGCTTTGCAAACAACCACGAACACTTGAATCCCACAAGCCTCGTGAAACAAGGAAGACACTCTTCCTAACAACAAGGGACAACTTCCCTTAAGTGTTTGACAACACAAATTTCACTCAAAGTATAACTCTCACAAGAGTAGATGAAGTGAGGAAAATTATAGCACTTGAACACAACTTTTGATCTTCAAGAAATGGCTCAAAAATAGCTTAATTGAATATGAAAACTTGAAGCAATTAATCTCTTGATTTTGGATAATGTGTTGTATTCAAATGAGGTTTAAGAGGGTGTATTTATAACCCCAAAACCTCACATATCCGTTAGACCCAAAAACTAGCCGTTTTTGGCTCCAACAGCTATAAGCTATCGATGGCTTCTACTCTCTGGAAATCTAGAAATAATTCCAGTAGCCATAAGCCATCGATGGCTTATAGAGAAGCCATCGATGGCTTATAGAGAAGCCATCGATGGCTTCTCCTATTTTGGCAATTTCCAGTCCGATTTTTGGTTCACAATTTTATTATTTTGTAAAACCATTGTTTTGAGAAATGTCTTAATGATTTTTGAAATAGTTTTTAAACTTGAGCCAAGTTCTTAAAAACTAAAGAGGATCAAGAATAACATCAAGACTCAAAATCAAAATCGAAATTAAGACTAAAATACTACAACTTTCAGTCTTCAATCTTTTTGCTTCATTGACAGATTCCATGCATCAACTTCTATTATCTTGAAAGCTCGACTTGTAGTCACAACAAAATCCAAGCAAACTTGGTAACTTGCTAATGATGGTTTGTCAATTATCAAAACCTACAACAAGACACAAAGTCATTAGTTAAGGTTTCATAAATAAGAATGCGAATACGTTTTTCCAACATAGGGTTTGCCTGATTTTTCTCCTAATTTGGTTCTAAATTGATTCTGCATGCTTTTCTTTCCTTATTTGTGTTTGATTGATTGTATTTCCTTGTTTGTTTGTTCAATTTTCATTACTATATAAACCCATCCCTCAACTCCCCCAAGACGGATTCTAAATCGCAAAACTACTACTGTTCTCCTATTCTTTTTTGTCCTATACTATTTTGAAGCTCAATCTTTTGGCCGGCTGAAAGCCAAGGCCACCGGATTTCAATTCTCGAACCTTTTCCTCAGTGTGAGCACTGCCAAGGGCTCGTTCGAAACCCTTGGGAACTCAGACACACTAAGATTCCTAGGTTTTACTGCTTGTTTTGCTATTGACATTGAAGTGTTGCTGAAATTACTCCCCTTGTTTACTTGTTCATCTGTAATTGGTAATGTAGCTATGACTCTTGCAATATCATTTCTTTCCGTTTGAATTCCTGCTCTACATATCTATGTCTAAGAGAATTTTTATGAACCAACATGCCATTATATGCTTTGAAGCTCTTCTTGAGGCTCTATACCTTCTAATAGCCCAACTTGTATATTTATTGCCTTGATTTTGCCTTCTTAAGCCTGCTTGCTAATATATGTGCTCGAATGCTCATTACTGTTTCCTATTCTGAATTTGGTTTCTTTTCTTGTTCTGTACTCTTGTGATGAGTCGAGTCATGCCCAGAACCTGTTCTAATCCTTGAGCCATTCATGCACGATTTGATACTTTTCTAGAATTAACTTTTGATCATGTTATTAGCCCAGGCATGCTTTTCCTGAACTAATGCTCGTTCCCTGCCTTGTCATGTACCTTTCTGATGAATCCATGCATGTGTTTCAAACCTTGTTAAGTCATTCTTGTCCAACCAGCTAAGTTTTTGATGTTGTACTGATTAGTTAGGGCCTACTTTAATGTCATTTAAGTTCTAATGTATGCTTTGACTTATGTAATCCTGTTTGAGACCTTAAGGAAAACCTCATGTCTAGCCCCTTCCCCCATATGTGATTAAGCCTAGTGCAGGCTAGTCCTGTTAACCTATATTTGACATATCTTTGCCATTGTGAGTCCTGGTGCTATTTAAACCTTCGTGTATGATTGGTAATGTTAAAGTCTTCATGCCCAGTTGAGTGGATTTGTTATAGAATATGTTCATTAGCCTGTTTGTTATTGATCATATTTGCACTAGACCCTTACGCTAGAAATGTTACTTGTTTTCTTCTGTGATTCTGCAAGATTCCTCTGTCAAGATTGTGTATAAGTTGATATTAGATTATATCATATCCTGAAACTCTATTTGGGATTGTCTGTTGGTTTGTGAAGTTCCATCCGGTCTTCTGAACTTCTAGCATATTATGTGTATAACTTGGTGTGATCTCATCTACCTGCTCTGGTTTAAACTACTGTTAGTTGCAGTCCTAAAAATTAAGTGTATAGACTTTGAGTAGTTTGATTAATTTATGAACAACTTGGTACTCATGTGGTTAAGTCTGGCATTGCTGGGTAAGTTGGTTCCCCCTTTCAGACTTGGTATGATTTTGGGTTCGAGTCATGCAGTTGATACACTTTAATGTCCTGGGGTATACCTATAACTGGGTTTACTATATTTTGTGTGAAGAATGAGATGACTGAAGACCTTGAAGTTGCAGGGTTACCCCTCTTTGGGCACGCTCTGCTTATTGGGCCTGTACTCATTCAGCTTGTAATATTCGAGCATGTATTCTTCATTTCAGGCCTGTAATAATTTGTAAACATATAATTGGGGCGTTAGTGAAACTAGGGAATGAGTGTGCTTTATTCTTACATAAGGGGTACAGAACATGCCTATAGGGTCTACGTGCTTTATTTGCTACCTTGTTTAACTTGCTCTACTTCTGCACGCTAGTAGAAATCATGTCTATAAGAATCGCACACACCTCACCTAATTTGTCTAATACTCGCACACTATCTCAAACATGAAGTGGGATCATCAATTTAGTCCAATGGATTAAGACTTATTTATTTAATCCATATATATTGGACTTATATAATTAATTCAATTATATTAGCCCATAATATTCATTTGGACCAATGTATTTTAAATTTAAAATATAGTCCAAATTATTTTATGGATATAATTTTAATAAAATTTATATGCCTACAATTAGATGAGGTGCGTATTTTATTTTTGTGCACAAATTTATTACAAACAAATTTGTAGTATTTTATTTCATCCTATATACAAATTTGTTTGCAATAAATTTGTGCAGAATAATAAAACTGCAATCACATACAACTATAAAGAAAAAGATTTTATTGATAAACATTGCAGGTTAAAACTTTGTTTATCCCTTGATTCTTCCCTCCGATTGTTATCCGTAATTCGAGGGCCTTAGTGGCGTATTTCTCGAACGTAGGATGATATGCATATCCTTGATGTATTTGATGATCAAGAAGTATATAGCAACACTCAATTTGGATCTTGAATATTGCTAGAACTTTGAGCAAGACATATTTGACATGTCTTTGATCCCTAATGAATATTTCATGAATTTTTATGAAATTTCGAGATCGTATATTTGATCTTTTTGTGCATTATAGGATAGTTGAGATCATCTTTGAATGACATATGTAGCCTTATTTATAGGAATAAATAAGGATTTGGGTGTAGTAGCCACCAAGTAACCCTAATAAACTCCTAGTATTTCAAAAGTCGTCTTGAATTTAGGATTTATCTTAATATGCTAAAATTTCAGTGTCTATATTGTGTATAATATGATTTTTGGTTTTTACTTTTAGATCAAACAGATCTTTGAATTCATAATTAAACATTTACATTACTTAAGCATGGGATTTATCTAGTATTATCCATAGTTCTTTCATTCATACCAACATCACACTTGGATCTTTATCCTCATATACGTACACTAAGAAGTACTATGATCTTCTTAGAACCAAAATCTACAATCTAGAGGTACGCATCTCAAAATAGATCTCCTTGTTTTTCTCCTTCCCTCATGATCCGAAAACTTATGGGGATCTTAACTGGATTTTTTTAAGAAGAATTAATCTGAATAGTTGCTCATCCAACTGTTTAAACTAAAAACAGCTGTTAAATATATAATTTATATAATATGTGTATAACTATTATAATTTATGTATAGTAACTATAAAAAGTAAAAAGTAAATCAAAATCTACAGTCTAGCAGTAACTTTTTATCGTTTAATTCTCAAAATTTTCCTTGTTTTTTTTCCCTTCCCCTCATGGATCCCCAAAACTTATGGATTTTTCTTCAGAGATTCCTCCTTAGTTCTAGATTTGTATATGAACCATTATGTTCGTGAACAGAACTTAGCTGGACTCTTATAAGAAGAATTAACCTGAATAGTTGTTCACCAATTGTTTAAATTAAAAATAGTCAGCGAATCTATAATATATGTATAATTTATATATAATATATGTATGATAATTGTTATAAGTTATGCATAATTAGGAAAAATAAATCGTGTAGGATATTTGTGAAAAAACTTTCTTATAAACTCGTAGCATATATTTAGATATAAAAAAAAACGAAATTAACATATCATTGACTATTGAGTGGCCATTTCAGAGTAGTTCATGGCGATTAAGACTTGTGGGGATTATAGAACTGTCATATCATACCATAGTCTCTCGGAATTAATAAGGCATCACTCTTCGAAAATGATTCTTTATGTACTGTTTTTCTACTATAAATGAGCACTGTCTAACATATATAATCAACTAAGACAATTTAATAGTTGGGAAGTGAGTTTTCTTTTACGTACTACATTATTATGTCCTTCAATGAAAATTTAAATGTCACGATTCGGAATTTCTACCCTCGAAATCATGAGTCTAACATTTTACTTGTTAGGCAAGCCAATGTTAAATATAGTTATTAGTCATTTTTGACAATTCAATTTAAACGAAAACCAATAAACTGAAATAGAGTGTTTAAACTAAATTAACGGCGATATCTAGATACAATCCCAGAACTTGTGTCACAAGCACACGAGAGACTAGAGTACTACAAATAATAGTCTGAATAAAAGCATAATTGTCTGAAATGAAATAAACAGCTAGAGAAATGTAGAAGGGGACTTCAGGGCTACGAACGCCATGCAATTGTACCTCAAGTCTCCGTCAAGGACCGAATCCGAGCAATCTACTGACTGCAGCTAGGATCGACTCTAAAATCTGCACAAGAAGTGCAGAGTATAGTATGAGCACAACCGACCCCATGTACTCTGTAAGTGCCGAGCCTAACCTCAACGAAATAGTGACGAGACTAAGGTGGGTCACTTATAATAACTTGTACGCATCATCATCATCATCATCATCATCATCATCATCATCATCATCATCATCATTATCATCATCATCATCATCATCATCATCATCATCATAATAATAATAATAATAATAATAACAATAGAAAAGAAAAATAGGAAATGATGGCAAAGCAGTTAATTAATGAAAACAAACTCAATCCTCGAAATCAGTGAATTCAGAAATACCAGTCCTCAGAATCTTATATGAAAATATCGAAAGCTAACATAATACAACAATGAGTAGAACACACATAATCCGTTGCGGCGCACAACCCGATCCCACCATACAAACACAATCTTCCCTTATTTCACCATTTCAATAACAAGAATCACATATAAAATACATTGCAGCGCGCAACCCGATCCCACCATATAATTAGAATCGATATCATAACCCTCCTTATTTCGCCATATCAATATCAACATCACATATAAAATCCGTCGCGGCGCGCAACCTGATCCCACCATATCAAATATCAAATCCTCCCTTATTCCACCATATCACAACTGTTACGGTGTGCAACTCGATCCATAAACAAATTCAATAAATATAATCAATCCAACAACTCAATTCACAAGAATCTCTACGATTAAAGAACATGAAAGCAAAGCAATAATGAAGCCCCATACCAAGTCAAGGAATACTACAATTAATACAAAGTAAAAAAGACAAGTCAAATATATGTCAATTAAAGTGTACAAGTAAGTCAATTAAGGCAATTAGCAATTAATCATGGAATCATGGAAGAAACAAATATTTCAATACAAGAGTAAATAAATGACAAGTAACAAGTTACGGCATAGAAAGCAATTAAAGCATGTAACAGTTAATACATGGAATAAGATAATTAATGAAATACGGGAAAGCATGAAAATAATTATTTTGCTCGTCACCTCGCATATATGCTGTTACACGCGTAATTCACATAACATATAGTTCAAAGGTTCCTAATTCCCTCAAATCAAAGGTTAGACCTAATATTTACCTCGCTCCACAATCAAATCAAAGATCAACCGGGGCCTTTCCTCTAAAATCCGCCTCTAAACCAATCGAATCAAACCAAATCGACTTAATATTATCAAACAATACTAGGGAAATCAATTACAATAGCTAAATCAAAGATATTTACACTTTTCCAAAAAAGTCAATAAAATCAACTCCGGACCCGTTTGGTCAAAACCTGAGATTCAGATCAAAACTCAACTACCCATTCACCTCCGAGCCCAATTATGTGATTAGTTTCGAAATCTGACCTCAATTTGAGATCTAAATCTCAATTTTAAAAACCTCCCAATTCTACCAAAATCCCTAATTTTCTACCATGAAAGAATATAGATTAAGGTTCGAAATCAATGGGTGTTGATGGAAATGAAAGAAACGAGTTAAAATATTCTAACCTATGAAGTGGGGATGAAATTCTTCTTCGAAATTGCCTCAAGGCCGAGCTCTAATATGAAGATAGAGAAAAATGAAGAAAATCCCGATTTTTAGAAGTTTAAAAAATTGGGTGTCAGGTTTCATCGCGTTCGTGAGACACCTAAAGCGATCGCAAAACTGCAGCGGCCAAAGGCCTTCGCATTCGCAAAGGCTTACACCCCCTGCCCTCGCGTTCGCGGTCCTTATGCCGCCTTGGGAAGAGTAACGGCTAGCTCCCCTCCCATGTCCCATGATCCTATGTGTTCGTGAGAGGTCGGTCGCATTCGCGAAGGGAAGACCCCCCCAGTGCTCCGCATTCAAGATCATGCCATCGCGTTTGTGATAAAGAAGTCCTCCCCTGTCTCCAGTTACCCTTTGCAATCACAGGAATATCTTCGCGATCGTAAAGGAGGATACACCAGACATCAGCAGTCTCAGAAACCAGCACTAGCCTAAGTCCAAATATCCCTCCCTAGCCTATTCGAAATTCACCCGAGCCCCTCGAGTTCCAAACCAAATATGCACACAAGTATAATAACATCACACGAACTTGCTTGCGTGTTCAAAACACTAAAATAACGCCTAGAACTACGTATCGGACATCAAAATGAATGATATTTTCGAAGAAACTCAAGAACGTGCAAATTTATAACTGGACATCTGAATCACGTCAAATCAACTCCGTTATGCACCAAATTTTTATAGCAAGTCATAAATAGTGTATGAACATATACCAAGTTCCGAATCGAAATCCGAATAGGGCAGTAACAAAGTCAACCTACGGTTAAATTTAGGAATTTTTTAGCCTTCAAATTACTAGTTTTCAACAAATTACATTAATCAAGTTAGGGACTTTCAAATTCGATTCGGGTGTACGTCCAAGTCCAAAATTACGGTACGGACCCACGGGGGCCGTCAAAAATACTAATCCGCATTCGTTTACATAAAACGTTGACCGTGGTCAACTTAAATGAGTTTTAAGGCAAAATTTTATATTTTTCTTCACTTTTTCACATAAAATTTTTTCGAAAAAAGACACAGACTGCGGATGCAAATTGAGAAAGACTAAACGGAATTATTTGAGGTATTGGAACACATAAATGAGGCTAAAACTGAAAGTGACCTATCGGACCATCACATTAAATAATCAAGGACTCCGAAAAATATAATTTAGGAGCATGAGATTTTGACCTAAAAAATGTATGTATGCTTTCCTCTTTTGATCTTTCTTCCCGTCCCTCTTCTTTACCTCAATTCCTCTTTTTCTATGGTAGAATCTCGAAGGAAATCTAACACGTTTAAGGGTTTGTTTGGTACGAGAGATAAGAGATAATTAATTTTGAGATTAAATTTAAGATGAGCTTATTTCACGTTTAATTGAGATAAAATCGTGCTATAACTAATCTTGGGATTAGTTATCCATGGATTATACTATTTTTGTATCCCCATGAGAAGGTGTGATAACTAATCTCGAAATAACTAATCATGAAATAACTTGTTTCCAAACCAATCTGCCCCAAGAGTCATATCTTTGATACGAAGGAAAAATATTTTTGAAAAAGTAAAGTTATTTTCTAAGACTCAAACACCAAAAAATATTTTTCACTGAAAGAAAAAAGCAGCGTTAATTTCATCGCAATATGTTTTTTCTTCGATAATCCATTTGAAAAAGTTCCTTAATTCTTAGGAAAAATAAGGGACTATATACGTCAAATCCTTTCTTTGATGCTCTTTGGACTTTTTTCTTATCACTTTCCACTTTTTTCTTTCTTCTAATTTCACTGCAGCCGTCAGTAGAAGTATTTAATTTCCTTTTCATCTATTCTTTTCTTTTCTGCCTCTTTTCGTCAGATAATAAATAACGGACAAAAGATAATAAATAAAGCACAATTGTATGAAGGTGTGTGGATATCTTATAATTAGACCAGTTTGTTACTTAAATGACAGCAAATAATAAGACGAGTCTCTTATTAAGTGCAAAGCCAAGGACAGTTCGAACTCTATTCAACAAGAAATTACATTTTATATATAATATTAATTTATATATATATATATTTGCTTCTTTGCGTGTTTATTTTTAAATTTTTTGAATCCCTTAGTGAAAATTATATCTCTTGTCTCTTATGATTCTTTTTTATTATTTTATTCGTCCCAAATTGGTCAGTCATATTTCACTTCTCAATGGTCAAATTATATGAACTTTAACCAACATTTTAAGATATATTTCTTCTTCATATATACATGAGAAAAATAACTTCATGTAGTATTTTTTGTACTGTTTATGAATAATTAAATTTTAATTATAAATTGAGTTAATCTAATCCATTTTAATTTCAAGAATTAATTAAATAGACTCCTGAGAAGCAAAATATAATAATTAATTTGGGACAGCGAGTAGAAAAAGAAATTTCATAAATTTTTCTCAAAAGACATTTCCAAGAAATTGTCCAAATGACGATCAATGCAAGTGTTTGTTTGGCATCATTTTCCACAATGAATGGCTGTTGGGGGTGGTGATATGGACCTTTGGAACACTCTCAATCTAGGCATTAACTGTCTTTTAGAACTACTACTATCAATTTCCCCTCCGATCCTTACCACTTCAGCAGTATTAACAGGTCAACACATGATCCCTATTCAATTGCAATCACTCCCACTCAGTGGCGGATCCAGGATTTTAAGGTCGTGGGTGCTTACTTTCTACCATATAAAAAAATTGGTTCATGCAAGAATCAATCCCTTAACCACTTCATATTTGTGTGCTCTATTCTCACCTCTTAACCAAAGCACCCAGAAGACTTTTTGTTTAATAGGTGCTAGTTAGTTATTAATATCAGTATTCCCTGTATTTTCTATATAATTATACAGAGTTTGTGTCGGGGTTAACGGGTGCTTCAGCACCCGGTACAGACCATGTAGATCCGCCCCTGCTCCCACTCTCTCCCCACATAATTCTTCCACCATTAACATTGGATCTCAAAATGGTAAAATACTCTTTTCTGCCCCTTGATATGGTAAATATTTACTTATATCGGGTATTTACACTAACTAAATAATTTAATCTTAATAGTTAAAAATAAATGTGTGCGGGATAAACAATTATCCATCCATTGATTTGGTATAGATAACGGATGCGTTTAGAGTTTTTACTCTTTGGCCACTCAGTGGCAGATCCAAATTTTAGAAGCCGTGGATCTAATTAAGTTGAGAGAGAGGATTCTTAATAAATAAATAGGCGGAATAGTCTCTGGGCCACCTAAACTTGGATTGGATTTTAAAGCCGATATAAAAACTCTTATTTCCCATTTTGGCACCTCAACTCGATAACAATACCACGTCAGATTCTCATATCATATATTATTTGACATTTGTAATTTGTGGGTCCCATCTTTTTTCAAAACCAATTTATTAATTTCTACTTTTTCTTCTCTTTCCCTTGTTTTCTTCTTCACCATACCTCTGCTAGAATAACTTTCCCCGCCACCCACCATTTCCAACGGTGAAAGTTATGATATGATACAATAAAAGTGGCACTTCCAATGTAAACAGTTTCAGGCGGGGGCTAAAAGTGATAATACCCTTATTTGATTGTTGGATAATTTGGTTAGCTAGCTGGTAAACTATGATGTATTACTAATTAATATCTAATGTTAAAGCATGAAAGATAAATGATTCTACTTAAACAACAAGCATGGTACTACTGTATTAAGTGCACAACTCTTTTGAAAAGATAAATTATAATCCATATATTATTAAATCAGTAACTTGTAATTTTATTACCATATTATTTTTATACAAAATAAAAACCAATAATTTCAAAAGTGGCACGAAATTGGGCTCCTATTTTTTTTTTGGTTTACTTGTCGAAAATGGGCTTGGCCCAGAACCAATTGCCAGTTGAAGAGAGAAGAGAAAAGGTTTTCATGGTGGCTGAACTCGAATTGATATTTGGCATCCGCCAATTTTATTACCTGCGAAAAGCTCAGCGAACCTCTATAGTTATACGCCTTCATTTCTGCTTCAGTTGAACTGTAATCAGGTGACTTCTCCAGCTCATACTGTAAACAAGCTTATTTTTACATCTTCTTTTTGTAGTTAAATGAAGTCCAACTTGCTCATAAGCTGTTCGACGTAAGTCCTAGAAGAAAAACCACATCCTTTAGGCCTTAACACAACTCATATTTGGGATGCCAATAATATAAATTCATTTTTAAAATTATGGACATCACATATATAGCTTCTGAAGGAATTATTGAGCCGCATTTGAAATGTTTAGTAAATTAAGAAAAGCTGCGTATGTATAAATAACATGGACGAAACTCGCTAATTCTAAACCTGGAATTTGCCTATGATTAATTTGGACAAGTCAGAAAATAGTCTAACCTTCAGCCCCCTGGGCTTAGTTGGCAAAGATGGAGGGACTTATGACTTGTGTCACACCTATATTTATTTTGGTTGTGTGGTAACTGGTGAGTTGGTTAACTAAGAAACTTGACATTCTCGCTTTACTTCTCTTAAAGGTTAAAGTGACAAGTTTAGTTCAAGGTTCCCTCTTTTGCTGGCATTCAAGTGCTCCAGCAATTTGGAGGACTGAAGGTTTATCCGATGGGAAAAGCATCGAGGGACAAAAGAGTATGGATTTTATGCGGGTGTTGTTCTCTTTTGCTTATAACCAGAAGCTTCATCCTTAACATTGTTCAATTTTAGGATATTTACTATCGGAAAGCAAAGGAAGAAGGATGGCGTGCCCGAAGCGCCTTCAAGCTCCTTCAGATTGATGAGGAATTTAACATCTTTGAAGGTTCTCTTCTCAATAACTGGCTTGGAATTTTCATTATGGTTCTTTTTCCCTGATTGATTCCACATGTGTGGAAAGAGATTATTATTATAAATTTGTATAGCTCGTAAGTTCTCCACTGAGGACCTCCTCATATAAAAGTTGCTCCATTTTATCTTTACCAAGAAAACAACAGCTTCTCGTTATCTGACTGACTTTAATGAGTAAAAACTTTTATTAGTGGTGATTTCTCTTTGATGGATCTGGAAAAGTTGGCAGCTCTTCGTTAATTCATTATAATGCAGCTCCTGATGTAGGGCTTAAGCTAGCGGTGACAAACCGGCCGGTCTGATATGGCCGGGTCTAAAACGGGTAATGCAAAAATGGATAAATTACCCGACCCGACCCATATTTAATACGGATAGAAAATGAATTAACTGGCGGAAAATATGAATACCCATATTAGCTATAGCTTTTTGAATATGATCACTTTTGAGAAAATTCATATTCTCCCAAACTTGAAGAACCCCAATTTGTCTTTGTAAATGTCGATTAAATCCATTGGTTATACAATTTTTTAAACGGATAATATGGATCTTGTCCATATTTGATCCATTTTTATAATCTAACCCGTTTTTTAGTTGATAATATGGATGGATAACTGTTTTTTTAAATCCATTTTGCCACCACTAGCTTAAGCCCTTTTATGAAAATTAAAGAACAGACAAACTAAATTTTCAGGTTCTGAAGCTTATATGGACTATGGAGAACAAGATATCAATTTCTATGTTTCTCACAATATGTTTGTTTAGAGCTTGAAATAATTGTATGTTGAATGATTAGATGGATGCTAGTACTCTCTTTCAGCAAAATGCTGCAGATTACGAGTTCACTAATTTTATTTTACATTGCTTTGTTGGTCAGAGTTGCTTGCTTGTAGAATTTCATTAATTGCCCCGTCTATATGCAGGTGTGAAGCGAGTTGTGGATTTGTGTGCAGCACCAGGAAGCTGGAGTCAGGTATTTACAATTGGAACTTGGTTATTGTTGTTTCTGTGTTTGTGTATAGCTTCGTTATCAATAATCACCTGCTGTAAAGATTTGCCTTTTTTATTTTATTTTTTTCAAGTGACACAACAGATATCTTTAGTCTTGTTCTTACTCATGCTTATTTGAAAGGATCACTAGAAATTATAATCAATTTAAGAGTGTTGATATAGATTTTGGAGGTGGACCTGGATTCAAGTTCTCAACATATTTTTGCACATGTACGTATTTACACTTGTGTGACTAATGCCATAGGACAAATGTTGTCGTATGTAGATGTTTGTCCCTCCCTCTCCCCTCTCCCCTGTGTGTGCGCTCGTCTCTCTCTCTCTCTCTCTCTCTCTCTACACAAGGTTATCCCTATTATAGTGTCCTATTTTGGTCAACTTTTGTTTTTTGCTGTATAATTTGGCTTCTAAACTTGAAAGTTTTTCCCTCTGTGCTTTCTTTAGGCACTGTTGGAATAGACCTACATAGAACATAAGAACTGGAAATATCTTGAGAATGAAAAAGAGGGAGTTCAGTCTAAGCCCGGAAAGTACTATGTTTTAGACTGTAATCTTGAACTTTACTAGGGAAATAATGGGAATTTTTTTTTCTTTTTCTGATTTTTAGAGTTACTTATTGGACAAATATCTACCTGCTGTTGCTATTGGCATGATGCTCTATGGTGCACCATTATTTGGCTTGTTTCTGATAGAACCATTACTTTCCACAAAGAAAGAGACGAAAATAATTAAATAAATTAATGTGCTACTTGTCTTTCTGTAGGTTTTAAGCCGGAAGTTATATCTGCCAGCAAAGTTGTCACCTGATACCAAGTATGTGTACTTTCCTTTTTGTAGAATTGGTTCTATGACAATTGCTCTTACCTCTTTTCGTCTTTTTGATGGATAAATCATATTAGGAGCTCGAGATGGTTGTCCAGGTTAATGTTTCTCAATCCAGCAAATATCTTAGTCACTTAGCTAGTTAGTCTACTAAGAAAAAGTGAATAAAGATGCCCATTATAATGATATTCTAGAGTTTTCTTTTCAAATCTAATGAACGAATGTTCCTGTGTAGTTGGTGCCTCTGTGAATTGTTTTCCCTTTATCTTATTTCTTCCTAAATTTATCATTCAATCTTTTGGAAAGAGAGTTAATCAGCATGCTATAATATTCATCATGTAATAATATGGAAGAACAACTAGTCATGAACCACACCTTCAGCTTGCTGCATCCTCTTCTCCTAGATCCTAGTAACACATTGAACTTGCCCCACATGACCACGTGGAATGGGAAAAAGTTTTCTCTTGTTTAATTTTTTCTAATGGTGATTGAGTTAGACTATTGACAAGTTTCTTACATCAGAGGCTTGCCGCTGCAGCTATGATACTTCTGTAGGAGAGGAGATTTTAACATTCACTCGTCGGCCAACTTTAAAATTGTATAAGTATATTGTTTTTTGTTATCCTGGCCATGTCACTAACATGTAATGTGAGGTGCTACTATCTTTCTTATTCATGTGATTTCCAGGGACGGCGATCTACCACTTATTGTGGCTATTGACTTACAGCCTATGGCTCCCATTGAAGGTGTTATTCAAGTACAGGGTGATATAACAAATGCTAAAACAGCTGAAGTGGTATGGATTCCTATGCTGTTTCATTTATTTAATATGAAGTTTTTATTTTTGAAGGCTGGTTTGTAACTTCCTAATTAGGTTTCGAGAATAACTAGCATTTTGGCACATTTGATGCATGTGGGCTTTTAATGAATCGAGATGATTATTATCTATGGCATGTAATACAAAAACTTATAAACTGTGAGAATTTATTGTGGATATTGCTCTGGGAAGATAAACAATTTAAGTAGAAAAGAATTATTTTGCAAATTCTAGTGTTTGTGTTTTTCATAATGTCTTCCATTTGAAAAACGAAATTTTATAGTTGAAATGGATGAAGCAGACATGTTGGAAAAGTGACTACCTAAAAGGAAAGTAACTTCCTGTATTTGAGAGAATTTAAAATTAATTATTAAAAAAAAGAGCATTTAGAATGAATGGAGTATTCGACAGCTGAGAAAATTAAGTAGATGGAACAGTTATTGCTTTCTTACTTTTAGCCATTATTATTTATTTTGTTTAATTTCTCTTGAAATATCTTAAAGAAATTATCTCCCGTAAGATTCAATGCAATTTTCATCTTATATATAATATCATAGTTTTCCTTTTCTCAGACATCTTTTAAAATGTTATACTGTAGTAATTAATACATTTGGAGACAATAAGTTTCCGTGTTAATATTACCCATACAAGAAATTAAAGAGTGGCATTAAGTTTAAGTTGAATCAGGAAAAGTGGGTTCATCGGAATCTAAATTTCAGCACACGAGAGATTAGTTAGTAACTCCGGTTGATGTTTGACGGCGTGACCAATAGAAAGGAAGAAAGAAACATGCATTTTTCATTAGTAGCAGTTTGAGGACATTGTTGGTTTCCCCATTTTATGTCGATTATACACAATGCTCAGAGAAAAAGAAGGTTAAATTTGGAATGAAGGTGGTTAGTTTGGTGTCCAACTGCATCTTTGGAGTTTGCGTGTAAGTTAGGATTAGATGTGGTGAAACTGAACTCAGTGTGTGTCTTTTTATACCTTGATCTGTCTCACTATTGGCTGGACTGCTACACAAATAACTTTTATAACACAAGAGGCATAATCCTTGACTTCAGGCTGTGAAAACATTGAGTTTGCATTTTAGGCAAAAAATTAGGGATGGTGCTGCAATTTGCTCAACAAAAATCTTGTACATCCATGCTACTCAAAATGTTGTAATACATTGGGCTTCTTATATTTGTGTGTTCGTTCTGTACTCCTATTATCTTTGTTTTTACATTGTCTCCTCTTTGTTTTTCTCGTACTTCAAGGAGTATATTAGGAGGTATTAGTACTATGTTATTTTCACTCATGCTTTGTGGTTAACAGTTTATATGCATCATTGTCAATTTCTAACAGGTTATTAGACATTTTGACGGATGCAAGGCTGACCTTGTTGTCTGTGATGGTGCACCTGATGGTAAGAAGCTGCTTTCAACTGCCCTGATACATTACTTTGGTCTTTGCTGTATTAGGCGAAACTAATCTGTGCTTATGTTTTTCTTATGTTGCAGTAACGGGACTTCATGACATGGATGAATTTGTTCAGTCCCAGCTGATATTGGCGGTTAGTTTCTTTGAGAAAAATTGTGGAACTGGTTTAGTGAATAATATTCACCTCAATATAGCAACACTGTAATAACCCTAGAAGGCACACTCATATAGATGTGTAGTTTTCATGGCTTTACTGCATGCCTGCATCTATAAAATTATCGGTGCCATTGTTGTCTAGCAACACTTGAAAGCCTAATTAGACGTTCCTTGTTTTCTATTTAGAATGTCTGAAAGAATGCCGTTTTGTAAATCTCCACCATAAATTGTGTTTTCTTTTGAAGAAGATGACTAATTCTTCTTCTATCTGGTGATGTGATCTCACTATTTTCACTTTGCTTCGTATATAGATTACCAAAAAAAGAAAATAATTGTTTCTGTATGTCATCTTATTTCGTTTTTAGTTTTTTGGTATCCTGCTTATAATGTTGAATTATTTCTTGAAAGATCAGTTATATGTGTTTAAAGAGATGTTTCTCATGTAAATCTGCCATGTTGTTCTCAGTCTCTGTTTGGAGAGATATCTCAGTTATCATCTGGGTGGTTGAACTTGCAGGGCCTGACCATAGTCACTCACATACTAAAAAGAGGCGGAAAGTTAATAGCAAAAATTTTTCGAGGAAAAGACACAAGCCTCCTTTATTGTCAGGTTCATTGCACGTGTACTCATTATTTTTGGATTTAGTTTCTTCACTTATTCAAGATCTCGTTTAGTCTTTAGAGGAGACCTCTGTTTCTTGTTTTCTGCTGTCAGATGTTCTACATTACTGGATTATCATGGTTGATTGCTTATTTTTTACCTTCATAACGCAGCTAAAACTATTTTTCACTGAAGTGACTTTTGCCAAGCCAAAAAGCAGTCGGAATTCTAGCATAGGTGAGTAGCTAATGTTTTCTACCTTGTTCATGAGGCAAAGTTTCCTGCTAATGGAACCCATTCGTTTGCGAGTTCTTGCTAATTACTAATGTTGTAATATTTCGTGAGAAGTGAATGTTGTAAAATTTCAAGGATTTCAGTATTTGCTTTACGCGATTGCAATCTAGAAAGGACCCCAAGTTTGTTGTTTCAAACAGAAATATTCATAATATTGACTGCTTCCTATAGCCTTATGATATCTCTGCGGAGTTGGTGTATATCCGGCTTCAACTTTGGTTATTTCTCTGAATTAGCGGTAGTTGTTTTAGGATTAATGGAGTCTATCAGGTATATCAAATGCGATTTGGAATGAAACTTGGGGTGTGTTGTGTATGAAGGAAAATATTTTTCAATTTTTCCATGTTTAGTTGGCTTAAATATTTTGGACAATATTTTCCGTATGAACTTATTTTCCTCTCATCGGAGGAAATTGACTTCCCTACCAAGAGGAGAGAAAAGTTTTTTCAAAACTATTTTTCAACCTTCCTCGCCCCCAGCCTCTCCGCCAATCCACACCTTTGCCAACACGGCCTCCAAGCCCCTGACACCACCCTGCACCACGACCTTATCCCTAACCACTCCGAGACAAAATGGGTGAGGGCGAGGGGAGGAGCGGGGCAGTGGGGGTATGGGTCTGATGTCAAGTTCGTAGTTCGGGGTTTAGGGTTGGGCCTGAGGTTCGGGGTCGGGGTTCAGGTTTAGGGTCGAGATGGGGGTTGGAGTTTGGGGTAGGGGGCCAGGATCGTACCCTCGGCCCTCACCACTACCCGAGCCCGAATTCCGATCCTCAACCCCGTACCCAATCTCGAACCCGACTCTAACCTCGACCTCGATCTGGATCCCGACTGTGAACTCCCGACCATGAAACGTCTCAAACCCCGTCACTGACCCCATCCCCTACTCCGACTTGGACCCAGACCGTAACTCCACCGTCTTGCTCCCCCCCACCCCCCTCTCGCGCCCTCACTCGTTTCGTCTCCGATAGTGCTTGCTTAGATTATATATTTTTCATAACATATTTTCTGCTAACTAACCAAACACCAGAAAATAAGTAAGAAAACTATTATTTTTCATGGAAAACATGTTCATTCATACCAAACACACCCTTGTTCTTGTATATTTCTGGATGTGGAAGATATATTAAAGCAACGCTAGATTTGCAATCACATAAATCTACTTACTAGCTTTACCTTGTACAGAGGCATTTGCAGTTTGCGAGAATTACTCTCCACCTGAAGGATTTAATGAGAAAGATCTTCATCGCCTTCTTGAAAAGATTGGGAGTCCATCTGGCACGGAGGACCTAGGTAATTTCATGTGCAGATGCTTCTTTCTAAATGACCTTCTACTTTACGCTAACTTTAAATTTTGCCACCTTATGATTTTTGAGGCAAGTGACATGGATCTTAAATCAGCATCTATATCTTTTTCTTTGTATTGGAATATAGTTTCTAGTTGCTGTTTTTTATGTTGGAAGTAAAGTAATGTGGCTTCCATTTTTTAAATTCAGATTATATTTAAATCCGACTATATATGTATTTTGTATCATCTTTCAAGCATTTATTACATGACAGACTGCAGTAGTGCATGGCTGGAAGGTCCTAATAAGGTGTATATTCCATTTCTGGCTTGTGGAGACCTTAGTGGGTATGATTCAGACCGTTCATATCCACTTCCTAAAGCTGCAGATGGAACCTATCAGTGTTTAGATCCTGTACAACCTCCAATTGCACCGCCATATAAACGAGCTCTTGAAATGAAGAAAGCGTCAAGTCAAGGAATCCAAAACCTAGACAAGCTTTCTCTTAGCTCCTGATCTTACCATCCAGAATTATCCCATTCTGTGACATCTGAAAATCGCTTATATGTCACCAAATGTAAGTACTCTATATTGCTAATCGCACTTGCAATTGATGAATTTAATATGTATTATCAAGACTTTAGATAGTTTAAATCGGATGAGAGTCATCTACTTGTGTCCCAAGGTAGAGGTAGTACAGCACGTGATGTGTGGTAGGCGCACTTCAGGAGTTTTAATTATCCTGTGAACGAAGTTTGGAGAAAAATAGGGGAGCTGGTCCATTATCCACCAAGTTTCAAGTTAATTCAGAGCAACTGATATCAGTTATCAAAAAGGAATGATAGTAATATACCTGTATAATAACGAATTTATTTTGTACTTGGGTGATTAAATCTAAAATTAACAGACAATGATCACTGGTTATATTACATCGCGTTAGACTTGCTGTGACAGTAGTTCTTTAGATGTATGAAATGATTTTCTAGATTACTGCTAATGATGCTTATAGTATAGGCCTTTTACCAACCATTAATGAGAAAAATCTTTGTTCCGCAGGTGTTGTATTCCAAAAGTTCACTTTAAAAATAATGAAACGTAATTGTGTCGTAACTTCTTTTGTTTTCTCTAAGAATTGGTGTATTCCATGTGAATTTGAGCCGAAGGTCTATTGGAATCCGTCTTTCTATCCTCACAAGGTGGGGATAAGGTCTGCGTACATACTGCCCTCTTCAGACTCCACGGTGGAATAATACTGGGTATGTTATTGTTGTTGTAAGCTAGTCAACAATCAAACTCAGAGACAGAAAACTAACGGGTCAATTAAAATTGTCAAAATTCAGCTGAAATCAAGCAGAAAATGGCAGCAATTTCCTCCTCAACTGCATCTCTTTTTCAACCTTAACACTCCTAAAAATCCATGATATACTTTCTGCTTCGGGATATCACCATATCAATGTTTATTTGCAAAATATATTTTACACAATTAGGTTGGATATAAGATAATTTAAATGAATATATGTTTTGTCCACATATAGTGGAAAGAATTTTTATATTATCAATTAAGTTGACCTATCATAACATATAATTCTCCACAAAATCTAACATGATAACCAGGAAAATAAAATAATAACCTGTTGTTATATGAACTGATTTTTGTACTATCACCCTACACAAATTAAACTCTCATTTTAAATGGGAACTTAAATTTTGTGTTGTGACGACCCAAAGGGTCATTATTTTATATTTAGATTGAATTCAGTGTTCCGAGGCTTAAAAACTTCTTTTTATACCTCACCTCGATTTGCATGTGCAGTCTATATATAATTTTTCAAAACGTTTTTATGTGGAAAGATTAAAATGTGAAAATATATTTTTAGTATAGTGGATAAATAAATATGAATAACCTTAATAACATGTCAAACTAATTAAATGGTAAGTTTTCCCTATACTTGAATGCAGATAGATGGCAATCACCAATATTTTCATTAGTTAGTGGCCGGCAGACAAGATTTATGAATTTTGATTTGTCTAAGTCATGCAATCCCAAAATGTAAAATGAGTCCATCATTTATTTTTAGATTGAATTTAGTGTTCCGAGGCTTAAAAATCTCCTTTTTACCTTACTTCGATTTGCATGTGCAGTCTGTATAAAATTTTCAGAATGTAAATAAAAACTAACGAGAAGAACAAAAATAAGATACAAAAGAACATTATCCTAACTAATTACCCATGATCTGCTCACCTCGATCCCTCATTTCCATAATTCCCTAACTCCCCCCTCCCCCCTCACGTCTCACCTCATATTGCACACACATGATACATAATCCACAACTCAAACAATGCAGTATATAATACACTCACTATTAGCATTTAAGGGGGAACGAGATTTAGAGGAAAGAGAACAAAATAGAGGAGATCTTAGAAGAAGGAAAACCATCCAAAAAATACCACATAGCAATCACCAAACTGCCGCTCTAAACCAGTCGGAAACACCTTAAAGAGCTTCTCCATTCTACATAAAACAGTAGCGGCGAAAGTGGTGTTCGAAGTTGTCATTGAGATTTTCAGTCACCGGCTTCGTTCGTTGTCATCGGCGAAAGCTCCGTTCTGAAATTGCCTAGTTGCTAAGCTTGTATTTTCAACTCAATTCATTTAATACAAAGTTTCTGAAATTTATATTTCGACATTGGAAAGCTTAACTAAGATTTGAAGCCTTCGGACACAAAGTTTCAAGGCGAAGGTTTATTGGAATCTTGAATGGTTGCAAAGCGAGGTAAGTGTCCGGTCTAACCTTAGCTTGAGAGATTAGGAGTTGTGTCCTATTTGTTAATTGCTTCTTGTTGAGTACAACGTATAGGCATAGTTACGAGTATCTACACATTGGTGTCGAGCATGACCGTGATTCTTAAATGGATAGTTGTTGTGTTCTTAAATGATACTACGAAAGCCTTAATTGATGATTCTCGATGTTGAGCAAGAACTCAGTTTATTTATCGTCGACTTTAATTATAATTGAGTATTGGCATTAGTTGAGCTGAGTAGAAGTTGAGTTAAGATTGGTTGTAGCTGATTCTCCCTTGCCGGAATGGTTGCTTTAATATTACTGTTCCCTTGCGAGGAAGTCATTATATTGCTTTTGTTCCCTTGCCGGGATTTCTTATGGTTTTTGTGATGACTTGTAAATGGGAGCGGGTGGTACGCGTACCACAAAATATGATGTAAATGGGAGCGGGTGATATGCCTACCACAAGATATAATCAAATGGGAGCGGGTGGTACGCCCACCACAAGTTATAATAAAATGGGAGAGGGTGGTACGCCTACCACAAGATATGAGAAATGGGATCGGGTTGCACACCTGCAACAAGATGGAACCGAAAGTGAAAGTTACCTGTATTTCACTTTCTCTGTGTTAGAAGTTAAATTGTACGTAGTTTTCTTATTATTCTTTGATGATCTGTTTTATCTGCTACCCCGAAGCATGTTTCCCTTCCCCAGCTTTAATTGATTAATTACTTCTATCTT
Source organism: Nicotiana obtusifolia (assembly GCA_002018475.1). NCBI lineage: Eukaryota > Viridiplantae > Streptophyta > Magnoliopsida > Solanales > Solanaceae > Nicotiana > Nicotiana obtusifolia. Next base: position 22,089 of record MCJB01051798.1, read on the forward strand.
TATGTGTATATATAAATAACTGCACAGGTCTATCTGGAGTCTGGTCCTAGCCTCGTCTTTACCTCGCCGAGGTTAGGCCAGGAACTTACAAGCACATGGTGTTGGTTGTGCTGATACTACACTCTGCACTCTTTTGTGCAGATCCCAGTGCTACAGATTTCGGACCATAGTGAGCTTCCAGCTTCTTGCTTATTAGGCGACCCGAGGTAGTCTTGCAAGCGTCCGCAGGCCTTGGTGTCTCCGGCTATCTAATCTACCTGTTTCTTTTATGTAGTCCCAGAGACAGTACTTTGTTATTTCTTTTAGACCCTTATTTGTAGTACTCTTAGACAGTCTGTGAAGCTGTGACCCTTATTTGTAGTACTACAAATAAGGGTCTGAAAGAAATAACAAAGTACTGTCTCTGGGACTACATAAAAGAAACAGGTAGAATAGATAGCCGGAGACACCAAGGCATGCAGACGCTTGCAGGACTACCTCGGGTCGGCTGATAAGCAAGAAGCTGGAAGCTCACTACGGTCCGAAATCTGCAGCGCTGGGATCTGCACAAAAGAGTGCAGAGTGTAGTATCAACACAACCGACCCCATGTGCTGGTAAGTGCCTGGCCTAACCCCGGCCAGGTAGTGACGCGGCTAGGACCAGACTCCAGATAGACCTGTGCAGTTATATATATATATATATATACACACATCTACAACGGAAAGATAGAAGTAATTAAAACAATTAAAGCTGGGGAAGGAAAACATGCTTCGAGGTAGCAAATAAAACAGATCATCAAAGAATAATAAGGAAACTGCAATTTAACTTCTAACACATATAAAGTGAAATACAGGTAACTTTCACTTTCGGTTCCATCTTTTTGCAGGCGTGCAACCTGATCCCATTTCTCATATCTTGTGGTAGGCGTACCACCCTTTCCCATTTTATATCTTGTGGTAGGCGTACCACCCACTCCCATTTGATTATATCTTGTGGTAGGCATACCACCCGCTCCCATTTACATCATATTTTGTGGTAGGCGTACCACCCGCTCCCATTTACAAGTCATCACAAAAATCATAAGAAATCCCGGCAAGGGAACAAAAGCAATATAATAACTTCCTCGCAAGGAAACAATAATATTAAAGCAACCATCCGGCAAGGGAGAATCAGCTATAACCAATCTTAACTCAACTTCTACTCAGCTCAACTAATGCCAATACTCAATTATAATTAAAGTCCACGATAAATAAACTGAGTTCTTGATCAACATCGAGAATCATCAATTAAGGCTTTCGTAGTATTATTTAAGAACACAACAACTATCCATTTAAGACTCACGGTCATGCTCGACACCAATGTATAGATACTTGCCTATACGTCGTACTCTACAAGAAGCAATTAACAAATAGGACACAACTCCTAATCCCTCAAGCTAAGGTTAAACCGGACACTTACCTCGTTTTGCAACCAAATTCAAGATTCCAACAAACCTTCGCCTTGAAACTTTGTGTCCGAAGGCTTCAAATCTTAGTTAAGCTTTCCAATGTCGAAATATAAATTCCAGAAACTTTATATTAAATGATTGAGTTGAAAATACAAGCTTAGCAACTAGGCAATTCCAGAACGGAACTTTCGCCGGTGACAACGAACGGAGCCGATAACTGAAAATTTCAATGGCAACTTCGAACTCCACTTTCGCCGCTACTGTTTTATGTAGAATGGAGAAGCTCTTTAAGGTGTTTCCGACTGGTTTAGAGCGGCAGTTTGGTGATTGCTATGTGGTATTTTTTGGATGGTTTTCCTTCTTCTAAGATCTCCTCTATTTTGTTCTCTTTCCTCTAAATCTCGTTCCCCCTTAAATGCTAGAAGTGAGTGTATTATATACTGCATTGTGTGAGTTGTGGATTATGTATAATGTGTGTGTAGATGATCTCGTGTGTGTTTGCAATATGAGGTGAGACGTGAAAAGTGGGGGAGGAAGGGGGGAGCTAGGGAGTTAGGGAAATAAGGGATCGGGGTGAGCAGATCATGGTTGATTAGTTAGGATAATGTTCTTTTGTATCTTACTTTTGTTCTTCTCGTTAGTTTTTGTTTACGTTCTGAAAATTTTATACAAACTGCACATGCAAATCGAGGTGAGGTAAAAAGGAAGTTTTTAAACCTCGGAATACTAAATTCAATCTAAAAACAAGTGATGACTTTTTGGATCGTAACATTTTGAGATTGCATGACTTAGACAAATCAAAATTCATAAATCTTGTCTGCCGGGCACTAACTAATGAAAATATTGGTGATTGCCATCTATCTGCATTCAAGTATAGGGAAAACTTACGATTTAATTAGGTTGACATGTTATTAAGGTTATTCACATTTACTTATTCACTATATTAAAAATATTATTTTATTTTTATTTGTTTATTTTAGCAAATTAAGAAAAAAATAATTTTTTTTACCCTTATCATTAATTACTCATTCCCTAAATCATTTCTCAAGACTTTTTAAAATGCTAGCATTATTATCAGTTGTGAGGGGAAAAAATATACATGGAACAACTGAAGAATTTGTAGTTCCTGGAATAGAAAAGAAGGTGTGCAGAAGTGTTATGTCTCTTTATGGACTACAATAATCACTCAAATAATGTATGAAATTTCATCATATAATATTAAAATCTATACGTTATTTATTATTTCTTAAGGGACATGCAAAATCTATCGTGTACTAGTAAAAATGAATGAAGGGAGTACTTTAAAATATAAGTGCATAGAATTAAACTCAAATAAATAACAAGTACAACTGGAAGAAAGAATTTACATAGAAAGGAACACTTGAAAAAAGAAAGGATAAATAAAAGTAAATACCCCCAAAATCTTCAAATACGTAATTTTCTGCTTCTATGCTACTCTAGCTAATTTACTAATTCCAAAAGTACTGAAATCTCTTGTTGTGTGAAACTTAATTCCTACATAATAAACAACTAAAATGTCTACATATATTTTTTTCCTCCTCAATTCATCTACATAATTACAGTAACATAAAAACTTTTCCTTTTGGATAAGAAAAAGAAACTAATAAGAACCAAAAAAAAAAAAATCCCCTGTGTAAGCTTGATGACATCGTCGGTCCCAAGTCTCGATGAAGGAGGAGGGTTACGGCACGGCAGAATAACACAAGATCATGGAGTCTTCATGAGCTTAAGCGAAATAATTTATATAATCGATCCCAACTTGTTTGATATTGAGGCGTAATAATTGTTGTTGTCATTTAGGAGAAAAATGAAAATAGAACTATTGGCAAGTACTGCTGGAAACAGAACTGGACCTGTGTAAACAAGACGAAGAATTCAAGAACACAGTGCAATCTTCAATAGCTTCAGCCCTTTGAGAATCATGAATTGTTTCTGCGTAAGAACGTGATCTTGCTAAGCTTGCTGATGACACTTTACGTGAAGACCTTTTCTTATTGGAATTCGAAAGGAAATTTAGAGCACTAGCCACTTTAGTTTCAATATTCTTTAACCGCGGGAGCCTTTATATTTTAGTTTTGAAAATTATTTTTTCCGAAATAGTATTTCAGCCAACTTTGTCACACCGCATGGCTTTCAGTAGTTCCCCTACTAGTCACGCGTATCAAGCTCACCTTATCTCACCGCAGGCGTTTCAACACCCAGACCTTATACCACTGCATGCATATCAATAATAACAACAGCACGACAGAAGCCTCGTGCAAACTTCATAATAATAGCACAACAGAAACTTCGTGCAAACATCATAACAACAGCACGGTAGAAACCTCGTGCAAATATCATAACAATCATCTCAACTATAACATGTGTGCCAAACATAACAACTCAACAAATTAAAATGACTTTCACAATATGTGCCCATATACGACAACATTTCCTCAAAACAATTTCAATATCACAACCACGTATAGCCCCCGGCTCAACAACACTGAATACAACAACAACACTAGGATACGGCAAGTAAATCGACACAAGAACTTCAGAGCACAATGAAATGGAAGAACGAACTCACAAAGAAAGACACAAGAGGGAAATAATAGTCTCAACAAGAATAGTTCAACAAGGGAGAGGTAATGTGTAACAATGATTCCACGAAAGTACAATATAACAAGAGAGATAGCATGAATCAATGACCCTAAATAAGAATACGTCAACAATAAAAGGGATAACAAACTTCAATTAAGGCTAAGCAATTATGAAAGAAATAATAATGATTTCAATTAAGCTTAAGCAATTACGGAAAGGATAGCATGACAATAAAAGAGGCAACAACCTCAGTTAAGGCACATAAGAGTTTCGTAGGCAATATGGGCAGAACGTGAAGCAATTAATTCCAATTAAGACACGTAGGGTGAATTTAGTAACTAGGGGATCTAACATGACAAACAACTTCATATCTAATGAACATAAGAACCTAAGACCCCTAAACAGCCAAATTTCCACAAATAAGACCGAGCATGTACTCGTCACCTCGCGTACACGACCTTCACGTGACACAATTAGCACAAATGACTCAAATCTCAAGGGGTAGTTCTCCTGCACAAAGTTAGGCAAGATATTTATCTCAAAGAAGCTAGACTGTTACTCTAAAATGACCTTCTTGTGTGAAACAACCTCTGGACGGCTCAAGTCTAGCCAAAATAAATTCAAATCATTAATAAAACTCATACAAAACAATTCTGGATAATAAAGCTTCGATTTTTAATTAAAACTAAAAAATTAACCCAAAAGTCAACACCCCGAGCCCGCACCTTGGAACATGATAAAATTTACGAAACCTGAACACCCATTTTGATATGAGTTCAACCATACCAAAATTATCAAATCGATAATAATTCGTCCTTCAAATCATCTTAATTTTTCCCAATTTTCAACTTAATTCACTATTTTAATGATGAAAACAAAGATAAAACCATGAAATAAAATTAAAACCGAGTAAAGATCACTTACCCCAGCACAACCACGTGAAGATTCCCTCAAAAATCGCTCAAATCCGAGATCTCTAGCTCAAAAGTATAAAAATGGACAATCCTCACGATTTTGGAAAATATATTTTGTTGCCCAGGTGTTTGTAAATCGCGATCGCGGAAGTAATAATGCGATCGCGTATAAGAAACTCCACTGCCCAAAAATGCACTACGTGATCGCGAAGTATCAATGTGATCGCGTACAAGACATTACAGTCCCCCCACCAGAAGCACTATGCGAACACGGAAAAGGGGATGTGAACGCGAAGAAGTAGAACCCACATGTACGCAATCGCAGAGCTCTCACTACGAACGCGAAGAAGGAAAAATGGTCAGTCACGAAACAGGCTACGTGATCGCGACTGGAACTTCGCGATCGCGAACAAGGAAATCAGGCACCATCAACAGTAGTCCAATAACATGGTGAAATGGCCCGTAACTCATCTGAAACACACCCAATGCCCTCGGGACCTCAATCAAATATACCAACACATCCTAAAACACAATACGAACTTAGTCGAGGCTTCAAATCACATCAAACAACCTCGAATTACGAATCTCTCCACGAATCGAACTTATGAATTCCAAATCTTCTAACTTCTAAAACTCGCACCGAAACATATCAAATCAACCCGAAATGACGTCAAATTTTGCATGCAAGTTCAAAATGACGTAGGGGAGCTAATCCAACTCTTGGAATCGCATTCCGACCCCAATACCACCAAAGTCTTCAGTTTTGATTATATTCCATGATTCCATCTTCGATTTTGACATTCATTGATGATTTCAAAAGAGAAATTGGGGTTTTTATCTTAATTTTCCTAAAGTAATTAATTGATTTTGAACATTGATTCGAGGTCAGATTTAAATAAAAATTAGTATGGTTGGACTCATATTCAAAGGTCTTGTCAAATTTGTGAGTTTTGACGGGTTCCGAGGTGCGGGCCCGAGTTTTACTTTTTGGTTGACTTTGAGTAAATGTGCAAAGATTCGACCTTTTTCGATTGAGTTTGCTTCCCATGGAGTTATTTGATGATTGTGAGTTGCTTTTTGCTAGTTTCGAGCCGTTCGGAGGATGATTTGAGCGAGATGGCGCTTCTAGTATATCAATTCGGCTTGTTTGAGGTAAGTGTCTTGCCTAACTTTCTTGGGAGAATTTTTCCTACTAATTGCAATTGTTTGATACATGCGAGGGTGATGCATATATGAGGTGACAAGCGTATATGCATGTGCCAGGGTTAATCATGCTGGGGTAAATTATACGATTAATGTGCCTTGTAGAAGTATGTGGTCTTCTTGTTTCACATCTTACTTGACTTCTAGATTACTAGGAATATAAAATTAAATGCTATAAATCAATATTTTGCTTATTATAACTTGACCAAAATTTGACGGATTTTGGTGAAACCATTGATATGTTAAATTCGATCATCACTATGCTTAATAACTAGTACATCTCTACGACCGTTATTCTTGAAATATTGGGTCATATACTTGAGTTAAAGATAATTTTTGAGACTTGTTGAAATACCTGAATAATAAGGTTCTCAAGGTTTATTGAATTGTTATTGGCTTGAAAGCTGTGATTGATGTTCATTTGGAATATTTGCTTAAATACTCTTCTTGATGTTATTCATGCTTCCTACCTTTCTTGTTATTGATATACATGTGCTTGGTAAGGAAGAGTGTAAAGTACAAAGGGTGACGCCGTGCCATTGCATATACATTATCATGTGAGGAAGAGTGTAAAGCACGACGGGTGATGCCATGCCGTTGTATTTACATTATCATGTGAGGATGAGAGTAAAAGCACGAAGGGTGATGACATGTCATTTAATTTATATTATCATGTTTTTCATTTACATTATCATGTGAGGATAAGAGTAAAAGCACGAAGGGTGATGCCATGCCATTTCATTTACATTATCATGTGTTTATTGATATTATCATGTGAAGATCGGAGTAAAAGCACGAAGGGTGATGCCATAAAATTTCATTTACATTACCTTGTTTTTATATTTCATGTGTTCATGGCACGAAGGATGTTTCCGTGCAGGCGAGGACGAGAGACATGCATTATGTGGTGATATCTTTTCCTTGTGTATATATTCATGCCTTCATCTTGAGCTGTTACTGTTGTAACTATGTTTTTTATGTGACTTGTCGTTGTTGTTCTATCTTTGTCCTCTATCCCCATTGTTGTTGTGTTGTCCATGCCTTCTATCTGTTTAACTTGCAAATGTTCATACCTTCCTTCTTGTTTGACATATCTACATTTGTGTTGTTTCTCATTTGTTGTACTTTCGTATAAGCCTTCTACCATGTTAGGTACTCATGCATTCTATTTGTTTAGCTTATAAAGATCATGTTTTCCTTCATGGTTATTTTATCTACATCTAAGCCTTCTACCATGTTTGCTAGTAAAATTTTTGTTCCTCTATCTTAAATGCTATTATTACTTCTATTCCTTCTATCTAGTCTGTTACAGTTTACCCATACGCACTGCGTTGCTCGATATTACTTCATGTGTATCTCCCACTTTATCGTTATAGTTATTGATATTTCTTTCACCTGATTGGTATTGTTATACGTATGCTCGGTGAGGAAGAGATAAATGTACGAAGGGTGTTGCCATGCCATTTGATTTGATATCTTGAGTACATTTCTCACAACATGAAAGTTATGAATTTTACTATCGTGATTTCGTCTTGTATCATTTACTGCCTCATGTAGTTGTTTTCTTGTACTCTTATCTCTTATGTTCTAGAACTGTTTCTATTTCTAGTCTACTGCACAAGTTATAACAGTGAGTATCTTCTAACTAAAAAGTCTCGTCACTACTTCAACGAGGTTAAACAATATACTTATTGGGCACATGCGGTCGGTTTTACTCATACTACACTTTTGCACCTTGCGTGTAGATTTTGGAGCTGGAGTCGATGTGCATGGCGAGTGTTGGCATTGAAGATGTACCTATGTTTCGTTTACGGCTGCCACTTGTCCTTAGTAGCTTTAGATTTTGCTAATCTGTTTATGGAAACTTTAAACAGATGATGTATTTATTCGCACCAGATTCTTTAAATTCTATGTCTTAGGAACTTATAATTTGTACTACCAGTCCTTGGGATTTGTACAAAAAGTTCAATCATTTTATCCATTGCCTCTTATTACTTGATTTGAGTTGTGTAGATTGTGTTTAGCTTAACTAGCGGGCCAGGTTAGGTGCTATCACGACTAGGCGGATTTTGGATCGTGACAATGATACCTGTGCTAGTTGCTTTAACTCTAGAGCAAGGTCCGGGTGGTCCTAAATGAGTCATGTGCATTGTTTCATGTGAGATTTTAGTGTACTTTGTGTCATCCTTGCTAGTCCAGAACTTGCCCCGTGTGTGATCAAATCGAAATGATTAAGTCTTGAAAGTTTGGGAAGTGATATAGGATTTTTTTGATCGACCATTTAGCTTATTTGCCTACCAATACTGATATTATCCGTAGTCACCCCTTTTGAGCCTGTAAAAATCTTCTTTGGCAACCACATTACAAGCCTAACCCCCTTTATTCTTAATCAAATCTTTTTAAACCTTTACCTCCGAAAGCACTTAAGTAGCTAGAAGAATAAAGAAAGAGAGTGGGTAGCTTTTGAGTGGAACCATAGAAAGGGCGACAAAGTGCACTTGTGGATAAAAAAAAGCTACTAGTCGAAAATACCAAACTAAGGAGAGTGAAAAAAAGAAAAAAATGAATAACACCTCTCATATTTGTGTATGGGCTAGTGAGTATATATGTTGATGTGCTTAATGAAGAAGGGGCTAAATGTGTATGGTTTCATGGCAAGACATTAAAGTGGTCATGAAAAGGAAGCTAAAAGAAGAAAAGGAAAATCGGATCCAAGTAGTGAAGTAACTTTAAAAAGCACAGAAAAAGCAATTGAAATCTAGAAAACTCAACCAGACCCTGTGCGAAGCACAATATAGCACTAGGGCAAAATTGCCTCTGTTTTATCTTGAGGGGTTAGTCATTTGGCTTAGGGATGTGATATAAAAGCTTCTAAGCCTTATTTTAGCCGTATTCTTGACCTGAGAAGGCAAGGAATACCATTGTTGAAGCAAAATTGAGCCTGAAAGATCCACAAGTCCATTCTACAAGACGAATCGAAGAGTTTTTCTCTATTTTTCTATCTTTATTTCTACGGATATTGGTCTGACAATTGTTTATGTGTTTTTGAGTAATAGTATGAGTAGCTAAACCTTTCTTCTAGGGTTGATGGAATCAATTATTGGGTGAATTATTGACCATGCTTATTTATAATTAGCCGTTTTTATAGTCTATTTGTTCAACTACGTTTTGCTTGTTGTTAATTGAATGGTCATCGATTACTGTGCCTATTTATCATGTGTTGCTTGAAAAAAGAATACTTGATTAGGTTGTAGTTGAACAGTGTCATTTCTGAGTAAGTTAAGAGATTAATTACTTGGATTTACAAGTGGAATAGAGATAACGAAGATTTGGCACGATCCTTGTGAGTCGCTTGAATTTCTAGCTAGGGTTAGTTCGAGAGAATAATTCTAGAAAATTACTGCTTTTGATCGAGAGATAATTGTGATAACAGGAGAACTCACGATCAATGGAGATATATCGGCGTGATTATATTGAACACGTTAAGTATTCATCCTGATAATTGAGGAAATCATATAATCCTAGGCTTTTTTTTTCTCTTCAATTCACATATTTCTCTTTTGTTGATAATCTTCTTACTTTAGTATTTTCTTAGTTAAGTAGTTTAAAACAAAAATCTTAATCTTTATCACTCGAAAATTGTTTGAACTTGTTTCCTTAGGGATATTAAATAGTTATAGCTAAGCCTTAGTTCTTTCTAGGATTTAACCCTGGATTCATACCGCTTATCCTTCTAGGACTTATTCTAATATGAGCATTCGCAGTGAGAATATAGTTACTTTCTTTGGGTCAGCAAATGCATCTAGCATGCTTTCAATATATTGCAGATGAATGATCTTTTTATGAACTTCAAGTTCATATTATCTTATTCGAGTATCTAGATGTACAAATGATAATTCATTCCATGTTACTTTTTCTCAACTGTTTATTCTGTCTCCTTTTCATGTTAGAAAAGCTAACTTGTTTTCTCAACTTTGGAAACTCACCTTTGTACGTTATGATATTAGTCAAAATATCTATCGTACATCGATAATAATAAGATCAAATTATTTGGTTCCCGACCCTGAACCACTTGTGAGGAGAATGTAATGTACTTTCGTATATAACGTATATCAAATTGATATGGATAACTTTATTCTCATAAGCAATAATTTAACTATTAAGTTGAGGCACTCCATAAATCATTTTGCTAAACCTACTGTGATGTAAACCAACTAATCAAGATGAACTATCTTGAATAGAAAATCAGAAAATTATGCTCTAAATGAAATTATTGAGTAAGTTAACTTGCAAGCACAAGGTTGCAGGTTAATAGAAATCGCACATATAACCATCTCAGAGATGCATCTTATGTGGTATACATGACGGATGAATAAGCCAATATTCACCTTTGATATTTTCAGCATTGATGAGATTCAATCGCAATTTTAGTTGGTCTATTAATTAATGAGAACAAGCAACATAAGAGAATTAGTAAAGAATTTTCTAGTTTTTTAGTATTTATCCATGTGATTCTCTTTTATTTTTGCACATTATACTTAAATTAACATGGCTAAACCAATTATGCCGACCGGACAAATTATCAATATTGATAAACTTCAGGCTTACACCATGACGTGTGTAATTATCAATAAACTCCAAGTTTACTATGATATGAGTTTTTATATCAATAAAGTTATGCTTTATTATGGCATTCTTTTACTTGTTCAGTACAAACTGGAGAATAAAGCGGGTAGCTTTTCATATACATCTTACCTTGCTACAAGTTATAATAATAGAAGATATTAAATCTTTTCTTTAGTTATAGTATCAATATAACCAACCATTTTCGCGTATACTTTAGAAACTCAATAAGTTTCTTTGAGACTTACTGCTACCTTGTTGTTAATCAAATATATTTCTCCAAAATAGTATAATTGGCTCTTCTAGAGCTCTCGGTTATTTTATACTACCACATATTCATCAACACCCATATGGTAAGTATCACTTTCAAGGAGAAAGTTATACCATTATGGTCATGGTCAGAATTATTATAGGCAAGATATGTTGCTTCCACTACTTTCGCCCCGTCATAATCACATCGTCATAATATTTTGGGATATTCACAATAGGTACATGATAAATGACCATTCATGCCATAATAATGAAATTCTTTTCTTAGTTCATCTCAAACCTCCTTCTAGAGATGAGTGTGATATATTCACTACCACTAGCACGTTCATATTCTTCCAATAATGAATATGTATTAATAAATCACATGCTGTCACATTCACATCATGGATGGACCATAATCATCTATATGTGTTTTACAAAATCACATGTCAAATCTATGACAAACATTACTTTCACAGAGTGAAGGATTATTATGAGAATCCTTATTGTTCTCATTACCACAATAATAACGATTATAATTTCGTCTATTGCCGCATCCACATCCATCGATACATTCACGATAATAATTTTGTCTTCTTTTAAACGTATCATATACTGCTACTATATTCTCTTAATGGAACGAGAATGAAGCAAATTCAATGGGACGAGTTTCCATTTCTTGTACTCACAATCATACATGAATTTAATTATGGGAAGATATAAAAATTTTACCGCTTCGGGTGATTATAATTTCTTACAAACTCTATTAGAGTTATAATCAAATTTATTGTCTTTGCTTGTATTTGGAATCAAATTATAGAATTTTAGTTTTTTTTTTAAAAAGGTAAAATACTTATGTTAAATCCCGAATTTGTTCATGAAAGAAGTTCATGGAATAATTGACGGTCATTATACTCAGTATTATGTACAAGTTGAGTACCATACATATATCCCAAAGCTGGGTGACCAAAACAGATGCCTAGTATAAAAATATTAATGCATCAACACAAGAGCTTCATGCAAATTCCTCTATCTTATCCCTACGGGTGGTTCAATTTATTAAACATTAAACAACTAATTAATAGTATATCTACAAATTAAAACAACCGTACTCTACTCAATTCGTTAGATTGTCGTACTGATAATGTGTTATAAAAAAAAAGAAGAAGAAGAAAGTATTGCATAGATAAGTAGAGAGATAATTCTTATTAATTTGTGATAAATTACAATAGAATAAAACCTCTTTATTTAAAGGAAAAACCGGCTTAGGCACAAAGTAACAAATTTTCAAATTCCTCTAAAAGATAGACCTTCATTATAAATAAAATATTATTTACAACACTCATTACTTAGTAATTAAATAAAAATTTATATGCTACGCTGCGCTAAGGTAAATACTTATATGTGCTTACTGTTTACAATAAACTGAACAATTTAATTTAGTCAATTGTCCTTTGTTTTGATCGTCTTCTGTCAACTGAAATCAGCCATGGGTTCTGGTAATACACAAAATATCATCAAATTCAATATTTTTCCAGCTAATTTTCTGTATGATATAAATTTGATCCGATATTTGTGAATATATATATATATCGCAGATGCGGATATGGAGGATTATGGATTCGAGTACTCGGACGAGGAGCAGGAAGAGCAAGATGTCGATATCGAGAATCAATACTACAATTCCAAAGGTTTTTAACTTAAAATCTGAGATTATTTTGTCCAGTTTAAAGCTAGGGTTTTTTTTGGCATTGTACAGTACATATCTTTTTTCCCTGGTGATAAATGTAATTAATAACCAAACAAAATTGAGAATTTTTATGCAGATTTTATTTGAGTGTTCAATGCTGCAAGTATGATGATAAATGTGATTACTGTCAGTGATTTTTGCTGTATTATTCTGCGTTCTGGGTTATACTTGAGGTCGTGTTTACAACAATAACAACTACGCCTTAGTTCCAAATAAGTTGGGTCGGCTTTATGGATCCTTATTGTCCCCGTTTACTCCATTTTATGCCAATATTATGCAAATACAAATAAAAAGCAAGTAATAGAGGTTTTGTATATTATCTAATCATATAAATCTTTGAAAGGTTAAACCGCTCCTAGGGAGTACAAGACCTAAAGTAAAAGTGTTAAACTTCTTACTGGAGAATGCATAGAAAAAACTTTGAAAAGCGCTCAATCTGCTGGGCGAGAATATGAAATTTCCATCTTGCCTTATGAACCATGTCTGTAGGTTAGTGCACTAGGCCCTTGCTAGTGTGAATAATGTGCATGTTGGATGTATCATTTGCTTCTCAACAATTGGCTAACAATTGTACTGCTTATTTAGATGAGTCAGCCAATATAAAGTTCGATTAACTGCAAAAAGCAAAGTGTATGTAATGGTAATCTGATATATGCTCCCTTTTAGTATTATTCAGTTGGAAGGTACCTTTTGTGATGCTAAATGCCAGGTAAAAGTGTTGCCTTTGTATTACTGTATGCATCCTCTTACGATTTTTGGTATTGCTGCCTAGAGTTATACTTTCTGTTTTATTGATCCACTTCTGTTTCACTATATTAAACACTGCACCACGTAATATTTTCCAATGATGTCATGCATAGGTTTGGTTGAAACTGATCCTGAAGGAGCACTTGAGGGTTTTGCTGAAGTAGTACGTATGGAACCTGAGAAGGCAGAGTGGTAAGGAGTTGAATGTGTAAATTTTGCAGTTATTGCTGGTGACTAGATAAAATTATTAACAATCGTACCATAATTTGCAAGATCAGTTATATATGGTGCGTGGTGATGCCTATGTGCCATTACATATATAGGAAATGGCATCATGAACCTGCATTCTAATAAAAGTGGCTTTTCTGTTATTAACCTGCAAACTGGTGAAGTGAAGTGGAGGCAAACCTGGCCAATATAAGTATGTGCATCATGGAAATGCTAAAATCTGAGTTAGTTTTTCCTAATTATCTAACGCAACAGTGCATTGATAAAAACTCATTGATTATTCAGCATGAAACTATTAATATGACCTGAAAGTCAAAATCATTTACCTCGGTTTTTAGAAAAAGAGGTCCGATTCAAATAGCAGACCTCTATTTCTTCTTCTTTATCTTTTTTAATGACCGAGAATTACACTATTTTAGTTTCAAAGCTCGTAGGATAGTTGGCTTGCCCACTTGGTTCACCAGCTAGTATTCGAACTCGTGACATGTGCCTATCACACAAGCCTGTATTTCTTCTATCGACTCTTTTTCTATTTCTATGTGTGTATGACGCAACAAATTTCAGATCACTAACGTAGATGGAGTCTTTTTAGTTCATTTTTTAACTGCAGATTATTTTTAATTAATGTTCTCTTCTCTGAATTGGAATTACGAATTTGCTTAATATCCCTTGTCCAAAATTTCTAGTTATAGCTCAAGTTTGTAATGCTCAAAGGCTGGTTATTGTTTACTCATCCAAGTTTTGTAAGACTCTTATCCAGGTCTCATGCCTTATGCTTTCAACTAATGGGTTTCCTAAAGCTTTTAAGAATTTCAGAGCTACAATTTGATTGTATTGTTACCAACTATCATTATTTCTAGGGGATTTAAAGCTTTAAAGCAAACTGTTAAGCTTTACTATAAGCTAGGGATGTACAAGGAAATGATGGATGCTTATCGTGAAATGCTGACCTACATAAAATCAGCAGTGACACGGAACTATAGTGAGAAGTGTATAAACAGTATTATGGATTTTGTTTCTGGATCAGCTAGTCAGAACTTCAGCCTTCTGCAGGAGTTCTACCAGACAACACTGAAAGCCCTTGAAGAGGCTAAGAATGAGGTCAGAGTGTATTCCTCTTTTGGCATATAGGAGTCAGCTCGCAGGATTCTCTCGAAGTTCTTGTGTCTTTTTGTTCACCACCACTCTTTCTTTCACAGAGGTTATGGTTCAAGACGAATCTAAAGCTTTGCAAGATTTGGTTTGACATGGGGGAATATGGACGAATGAGCAAGGTATCCTGCTTGATCAAATTAGTATCTGTAGCTATTATTTTTCTATGGTGTTCATGAACATAACTTGACAACTTTGTTAGATTCTGAAAGAGCTCCACAAATCCTGTAAGAAAGAAGATGGCACTGATGATCAGAAAAAAGGGACACAATTGTTGGAGGTATATGCAATTGAGATTCAAATGTACACAGAGACGAAAAATAACAAAAAACTGAAGGTATTTTAAGACCTTTTTTACAATCAGTCTCTTTCAATTCAAATGCCAATTTCGGATAATTCTCTATGTCTAATTTCTCTTGGTTTTTGTTGTCTCCTTTAATTTAAAGAATGTACTTCTAGAAGCTCCCTCTTTTGGAAACAAAAATACCTCGATAAAAAGTACATTCTGAAAATAGTGATTGAGACTCTTTGGAATTTGCTTGTCTTTGTAAACACTCATAATTTGCTTTAATTTTTCTTTTCTTTTCCCGAGATTAGTAAAAATCTATTAAATTCCTCCAAGAAATATTAGGAAATGAATTATAGAAGTTCCTGTCATTGTTTAAAGTATCTAGCAGTATTGAATTCTTCACCTTCCTAATTGAACTTCTTTCTTTTAAAATCCTCTCTTTGGTTTTCTCTCTTATTACCTTGATCCTTTGCCAATTCGTTTATAAGGCGCATGTGCCCTGGTGATAAATGAAGTTATAGTGTAACCGTAATATGGTGGTTGTAGAATAGCCCGGAACTGCTCATAGGAAAAGGGCAGAACAGCTGTAATCAAGCATATACCTTCACATGCAGAATGACAGGGAGTTATCAGGGGATTAGGCAGCTAGCTTAATCTTCTTGTCATTCAGAGATACTTACTTTGTTTCTAACGATGGTTTGGTTGAGCAGTCAATTCAGATGAGATCCTTAACTTGAACGATAAAGTTGTCTAATCGTCCACAAATCATGACATTTCGATTTACTGAAGCTGTTCTATCCAGTTCTAGGCAAGTGTAGGTTTCAGAAGGATTCTTTTGATAAGTGTGAGGAATCTTGAGGGGAAGAAAGAGAGAACTTGACTTTTCTCTAACTTGTTACTAACTTGATTGACAATTTACTTTACACAATTGAGTTACAAGAGGTATCTATTTATAGACGCGAATGTAGGGTAGGAAATTTGGAAATATGCGTTAATCACTGAAGGATTGAGTGCGAGGTATTTATTGAACTGCTTGATTATATTTATGAGAGCAATGCATTTATTACACAGTTTTACTCTATTTATTCTTGCTGAGCGAAACTTGACTTTGACAATGGTGAGTTTATTGCACCTCCTAGCTGAATCAGTTACTTTCTTCTTAACACGTTTCCTCAAACTTAAGGCGCTGAAACAACTTTGGTTTTCAAATCAATTGGAAAATCAAGTTGAGTGTGCTGAAAGGATTACTATTTACTAACATGGCAATGGCTGGACAGTTTTATGCTATACTTGGCGGTAATTAAGCGTTGACTGGAAACATAGCAATGATAAATGCACTGCTGCATTATCTTGTTTTCAAACACACTCTTCAAACTCAATGAGGTGAAGAAACAACTTAAGTTTGCACATCAAAAGCTGTAAAATCAATTTTGGTATGTTGATAAAGTTAATGTTTAGTGATGTGGCCATGATAGCTGGATACTTGGATAGTGGCATGTGACTTAATGGAGGCCTGGTTATAGCTACTCCTTGATTAGAAATATGTCTCTAGACGACGACATTGATGTGTTAGCTGACTCAATCTTGACATGAATAGCGGTACGTCCCCTTTGTACAACGAGTAGAATAATGACTTGAAAAGGTTACAACAGTCACCAGAAAAGTCGAGAAAGAGGCGAAATTAACTTATTTTATTCTAATTTGATGTCAAAGAGCTACAAGAAACACCTATATAGAGGTATTATTTACTAATATATTATAAAAAATACAGAGATTGTTATCGACATAATAAAAGAATGAGCAACAACAATAACAACAATATACCTAGTGTAATGCCACGAGCAGGGTCTGGAAGGGCAGTGTGTACGCAACCTTACCTTTACCTTGGCAGGTACTGTTTGCGATAGAATCTCGGCTGAAAGCAAACATGCATAACCAATCACTATAGAATAGAGAAAGAAACACGATGGTTCAAAAGTCAAAAAAGCAGTAATACCAACAAGATAATAGAAAAACCAGAACAAAAGGATCCAGGTCATAGTAGAAATCTAGGAATATGGAAATACGAGGATAACATGACTGCTACTTAAATGAGAGGAAAGACACTTGATTGCCTAGTACCCTGATACCCTAATCCTTGACCTCCGCACACTTGTATCAAGGGTCATGTCTTGCCTAATCACCTCTCCCTAATACTTTTTCGGGCTACCTCTACCTCTCGTTAGGTCCACCATTGTCAATAAAAGAATACCATGATTCATTTATTGCACTGTTTGAGCATATTAATTATGATAGTTATGCATTTCTTGCACAATTTGACTACACTAACAACCTTGATTTTTCCTGTAATGCATTAATTGCACCACCAAACTAGATTATCTTACTCCTTTTGATCCTATTTATTTCATTTCTTAGCATCATCTTTATTTGGTCCGAAATTATTGATTTTTCAAAAATCAAGAAGGTATTAACTTTTTCAGTTAGCTTTGCCAATACACGACCTAAACAAATTTTTAAAAAGTCTTTATAATTTCTTATGAATAGATTTGAGAAGAGATAAATGTTAATCTAGTCAATAACATTCTGAATTAATGTTCCAAAGTAGCTTTCTTAATAGGGCGCAAAGGCTAAAGAAAAGATAAAAAGGACAGGAGGGAGTATATATATTTAACATTATAAGGTCGGTCATAATAATAATAAAATCAAGGAGTGCAACAAATGCTCTGCTATCATAATTAATATAGTCAAATAGTGCGACAAGTACAATGTCTCAATCCTTTATGATGTTTGCATATATTTCTAGATTTTCACACTTAGAAATAGGTTGTTCTTGTAGCTCATTTGTATAGAGTAAGTATCAATCAAGTTAGTGCTCCTTCCGGTCCTTTTTATTTGATCTTTTAGCCTTTCACGCACATATTAAGAAAACTGCTTTGGAACATTCATTAAGAATGTTATTGACTATATCAACCTTTAATTTTTTGAATTTACTCATAGGAAATTGTAAAGACTTTTTAGATATTTGTTTAAATCATTTATTAGCAAGGGTAATTTTGCAAGAAAAAATTAAATACCTTCTTAGTTTTTGAAAAGAATAATTATTTTGGACCAAATAAAAATGCTAAAGGATCAAATAAAAACGACTGGAGGAAGTATAAAGTTAGAGAGAAGACAACCGATTCTCTTCATCTCTTCCCCAAAAGATTTATAACATGATATCAGTGAGCCACTATAATTCTAGTAGTCATAAATCACTTCTGCTCTTTCGGTAGGAATGTCCGGTCAAAGTTGCCATAATAGGATTTGATCAAATCTATTTCCACCCTAAATGTCACTACTTAGGCGTTATTCACTACTCAGATTTGATCAAATATGTCTGAGGTAAATATTTTCACATTGAAAATAATGGACCATAATATTTTAAGAATGCTTTCCCGTACAAGGGTCTTCTTTGGCGTCACTCCAATAATTGGAGCGGTCAAACACTTGTAGACATAAATAGTTAAAAAGCCATAACCACCCTATTTATCGAATGGGGCCAAAAAAGGCCCCTCTACGGGAGAGAGAACTCATATTTTAACTTTCTGATATTTTAAGTGGGGCCAAAAAAGACCCTGATGTGTTTATATCGATGGTGGAGTATATATCTGTATTATGACCCGAATTTCTAACTTTCTGATATTTGTTCTGGCATTAATATCTTGAAAACATCTATCTAGTAGGAGATTGCTTGCTTTAAATCTTTCTTGACATGTCATTTGTTCCTTAATTTATATCTCTTTGAAGTCTATGTTGCTCAGAGCTTCCAAATGCCAACTCACATGTGTTGGATCCTCCAAAAATGCATAACTTTCTTTTGGAGGACCCGACGTGCACCCATCGTTTTTTGGAGGATCTTAGCAACATAGCTTGAACTGATAAGCTGCTGTTTTCAATCCCTAATTCATAAATAATATGAGTCTAATCCCAGGAACTGTACAACAAAGCACTTTCAGTCAAGGCAGCAATCCCTCATCCAAGAATAATGGGAATCATTCGCGAATGTGGAGGTAAAATGCATATGGCAGAGAGGAAGTGGGCAGAGGCAGCTACAGACTTCTTTGAAGCTTTCAAGAACTATGATGAAGCTGGGAATCAAAGGCGTATCCAGTGCCTAAAGTATGTGTGCTGTACTTCCTGTGTGTGCTTCATATGCGTAGGTTGTGTGTGCTTTTATTTGCTTCCTTTGGCATTATCACTTTCGTCTTACTAAGGACACAAGAGAAAAATAAAACTGCAACAAAATTGAAATTATTAATGTAGTCTTAGTCTGCTAGTTCCTGGGTATCTGTATTACAGGTTGCTACAAGCTGTAGCTCGTGGTTGCTGCATTAAGTCTGGGATTAAATTTATACCTTGTTTGGTTGGAGGGATAAATTTATACAGCTAACCAAACAAAGTACAAATTTAATCCCACTATCTTATCCCACCTTATCCCTCATACCAAACAACCCCTAAGGGTTAATCTCAACTAGTGCTATCGCCTATATGGATCTGTTCTCTTCTCTTTTTTTTATTTTCTGCAACGAGGAAATTTGTTTCCTCTCCACACGTTTAGATTTGGGAGGGTTGCATCTCGACTTTTACTTCTTTTCATTTCCTAACCAAGTGAAGGAAATAGTTTTCACTACTCGTCTTTTACTTATTGCCCCGGCCACTCTTATCGTCAAGCCAACCAAAATTGTGTCAAATGTTTCCATATTTTTGCTCCTCAAGCTTGTAGCTTGTTATCCTGAAAGAGAGGCAGTGTACCTCATGTACCTCGTGATGCAGTTGGTTGGGTGAAATATATGGCAGTGTGCTTAGATGATATGCATGTGACCTGAACAGGGTGTTGTAAACCTGCAGTATATTTGGAAATATGGACATTTCTGTACCAAATTAAGCTGTTGCAACTGTTTTGCATATTTAATTGTGATGTAATACTAGGCCTTCATTAGGACGTCAAATTTACGATCTTAATTATTTAATGATGCCTCAAATCATCCTCAAATGATAGAGTTAAGGACAAAGACATTACACATTAGAGTAGTACTTTAGAACTAGAATTGAAGGAAGTTTGTTAATAAGTTCAATGTAAACTTGCAAACGCGCACAACACTTAAATTATGACAGGATGCATCTGTCTACTACTAGGAGAAAATTGGCTAATGTTCTCTGAAAGTACCAATTTTCTGTTATTTCTCCACTGTGCCTTTCATGGCTGATTAAATATTGAAGAAGGCTATGATAAAGATTAGAGATCTGTCTATTGTGGAGGGAGGATTGTATTGATAATCATTAGACATTGCTGGCCACTGGCATAGGTGATTGGACGTAAACAAATCTTCTGCTTCTCTTGGTAAGGGATGCATTATTGGCTTCATAAATAAGAGGTGATGAAGATTAAGGTTCCAGGTTATGCGTTCTCATGTAGGACAATCCAAGTGTTGAAATTGCCAAACAGTTTACTGCTAAGTTGTTTATGCGGAGAGGAGGTGCTGTTTAATCTGCGGTGAAACAGAAATAAGTTGTTCAATTACATCTTACAAAAGGTTCTTGTTAGACTTTGAGGTTATGCTGTTTTTGGAGCTCTTTTTGTAATTTGTGAAGGCTCCTCTAGAGTTCCCGTTTCCATGTTCAGTCACAGTATTCTCACATTTGTTACGTGGTAAGTGAAATAATCAATGTGACGACGTGCTTTTTGTAACCAATAGCAGATTTCTGCACTCTTTTTGGTGGTTAGATTAGACCTGAGCTACCATGATATATATATTTGTATATATAAATAAAAAGGAATGCAGTTAAGACTATCTCTGATGTTTCTAACTCTTGCACTCTGAATCCATTTCTTGATATAGCCTCAGATATGGTTCTCTCTACATTTCCACAGAATGGATGCTTTTGCATGTTTTAGAAACTTAGGGTTTTGGTACTTGGATGTAAATGTTGGTTAAAGTTGTTCCATGTCAGTTGCTGTAAAGCGGTAGTAGATGATTGTTTTGAACATTCACCTTTCATCAGAAGATTACAGTATGTGAATTCCATTTATGTCTTACCATTGCAAACCTCTGCTTTGCCTAATGTTGCACTACGTTTGGTTCATTTCACTTAGGTACTTAGTTCTGGCAAATATGCTGATGGAGTCTGAAGTTAACCCTTTTGATGGCCAAGAAGCTAAACCGTGAGTATGCTGAGAGAAGTTTCTGTTTGCGAGATTCAACATCAGCATTTTGTCATTCTTGCGACTGTTCTAGTGCTGCATTGTGTCAGTACATGATTGTGTTTATATTTTTCAGTTACAAAAATGACCCTGAGATATTGGCAATGACAAACCTTATCGCAGCGTATCAACGAAATGAGATCTTGGAGTTTGAGAAAATTCTTAAGGTACAGTCATTCCATAAATGTCATAATTGCCTGTTGGTCCTACAGTCTAGTCGGTTTCTTGTTATCATTTTGACATGCTTTTATTGAAATGTTAACAGAGTAATAGACGGACAATAATGGATGATCCATTCATTCGGAATTACATTGAAGATCTTTTGAGGAATGTCAGAACCCAGGTTTTGCTGAAGCTCATCAAGCCTTACACTAGAATTCGAATTCCCTTCATATCCAAGGTGATAAGTTACAACAGTCTTCTTTCTTGCTAGAGCATCTTAGAGCTTGTTCCTTTTTCGCTTAGCTTGTCCATGGTGACCTGTCTCTTATCTATCGCATTCCGTCTTAATCATTGCCCTTTTCTTTTTAATAATTTCTTTCGTGAGGGAGCAGAGTATGTGGGATTAAATTTTTTCAGCTATCTGTGTTAGTGATGGCATAAAACACTACTTTATTACAACATGTTCATATTTGGAAGACACATGCATACTCGCTACAGATCTCCTTAAGGTTGATTAAAGAAACAATGAACTGAGTTACCACACTCGTAGTTTAGCATTATTCAGTTACTAATCCACTCGATGCACTGCAGTTCCTAGTTGGATTTCTCATATTAATTGACCTGCAGGAGCTGAATGTGCCGGAAAAGGACGTTGAGGACTTGTTGGTCTCACTAATCTTGGATAACCGGATCGATGGCCACATTGATCAAGTGAACCGACTGCTAGAGCGTGGCGATAGGTCAGTTGATAACCTTGATGTGCCATTGTTAATTTCCTTATTGGTACCTAATTTTACTTCTAACTTGTTTTACATGATGTATTCGTGCACACAGATCTAAAGGGATGAAGAAGTATACTGCCATAGATAAATGGAACACACAACTAAGGTCTCTCTACCAAACTGTTGGCAACAGAGTATGTTGAGATTTCCCATCTAAAAGAAGTGATTATACTGTGGACTTATCATACGATGAAAAGAAATTAGGACTCCAAGCTTAAGGTTTATGATTCCAAAAATATAGAAATTTAGCAGCAAATTTAGGTCTTTTTGAAGTTCCAATTGTTATATGATTCCCCTTTTTTCTCTTTGTGTACCCCCCACACC
>MCJB01051798.1:47146-65769 GCA_002018475.1 Nicotiana obtusifolia
AAAGATTTCATCTCAAAAATTTATTTCATCTAAAAATTTAAATTACAATACACATTTATTTTTAATCATAATTCTTTTCCAGAAAATTTCCCTAAAAACCTTTTTCTCTTGAAACGAGAAAACAAGGATCATTAAAGATGAATATCAATTTGCAAATAAAATCAAAATTGGGGCTGAAATGTAATTTCAAGATAACGGAGATTATAGAAAAAGAAGAAAAAGATTTATCAACTAAAAACGAATTTAAAAGATTTCAAGAACGTGGTAATTCGACCTTTAATAAAATGACAAAAATGTTAATGGGTGATTTAAGTGAAAAAGCGAGCAAAGATCACTTCTTAACTAGCGTATGCGTTGAGTTTAGATTTTTACTTTTAATTTTTACCATGTAACGAAAAAACTTATGGTTCGATTTCATTCCATAGAGTGCTTCTTTTGTCCCATCAATCAACAAATGCTATGTCTAAAGAAAAAAGATCAGGGGTGCACACGGATCTATAATGTTAAGATCTGAGTTTACGTGAATTCAATAATTTTTTTAGATTTTGTATAAGTATTAAAAATTACTGAATGCATAAGAAATTAGCTCTGCAACCCAATTTGTTGGTTTGATTATTATTATATATTAACTTAAGATTGTTGTAGGAGTTAGTAAACTCTAAATCCTCAATTCACTTCTTAGAAGGATGTATCCGATGTTTGTACCAATTTAATAATTTAAATTAAAACATTATAAACTAAATGGGAAATGTATTTTGGTTGACAATAATTAGATAGTGGAATTTCTTTTAAAAATAGCACTAATATTGATTGATTGAAATCATTGATTTTGATACTATCTGAAATAGGTTTTACATGGGGGAGGGAAGGAAAGCAGCCACAAGTACAGAAACACGGTACGTACATAATAAGGACAAAGAAAGATAAGGGCAGTTGCTGTCGCCACATACGTTGGATTTCTGTATTGATGTGTTATATTTTATCACAATTAATGTCTATTAACGTGTTGTTTGTTATAAAGTAAAGACAAGTATAGAAAAAAATTGATATATTATTTAATTTTAAATTTATGTATATAATGAACTTGAAACTCCTCTATTTATAGAAGAAAGGAAGTAGCTGAGCTTTTCAGGAAGCAGTTGCAAGGCTTTCCAAGAAAGCAAAGGCTTTCCAAGAAAGCAACTGCGAGGCTTGTAAGCTATCTGCATGAGCTACTCGTAACCTGCTAGTTTAATAAGAAGCTGCTGCAAATCATTTCATTGAGTTAGCTTGCAACCTGCCTGCATTGGCTGCTTCTAGATAAATTCAATAGAGTACTAAACGGATAATCTTCTTCAGGAAGATTATCTATAGCGAAGTAATAAATGGACATGCACAATATAAGATTTTATAACACTCCCCCTTGAATGTTCATAACGATAATGTGTCTCGTTAAACCCTTACAAGGAAAAACCCAGTGGGAAAAATCCTAGTGAAGGAAAAAGAGTACACATATTTAGTAATATGCATTTCTAGCTGCCTCATTAAAAACCTTACAAGAAAAACCCTATGAGAAAAATTTTGGTAAGGAAAAAAGAGTACAACGCTATTTCACTCCCCCTGATGAAAATATAGTTTCAAATATTTGTGTCTCCGCATTCCAATCTTATATACCATCTTCTCAAAATTTGAAGTTGGCAAAGATTTAGTGAATAAATCTGTCGGATTGTCACTTGAACGGATTTGTTGTGCATCAATATCACCATTTTTCTGAAGATCATGTGTGTAAAATAATTTTGGTGAAATGTGCTTCATTCTATCTCCTTTTATAAATCCTCCTTTCAATTGGTCTATGCATGCAACATTGTCTTCATATAAAATTGTGAATTTCTTAATCACATTCCAAATCACATTTTTCTTGAATAAAATGAATCACTGATCTCAACCATACGCATTCCTACTTGTTTCTTGAATAGCTATCGTCTCAGCATGATTTGAAGAAGTAACAACAATAGATTGCTTTGTGGAGCGCCATGATATTACAGTA
Organism: Nicotiana obtusifolia; assembly: GCA_002018475.1. NCBI lineage: Eukaryota > Viridiplantae > Streptophyta > Magnoliopsida > Solanales > Solanaceae > Nicotiana > Nicotiana obtusifolia. Next base: position 49,173 of record MCJB01051798.1, read on the forward strand.
CCTCCACATGTAAACACATGCCCGGTTTGAGATCAAACTTTATGGGGATCAGATAAATAATCTGCATCTGCATAACCAACAAGATCTGCACTACCTTTGTTAGCATAAAACAAACTCATATCAAAAGTTCCCTTTAAATATCGCAAAATATGCTTAATTCCGTTCCAGTGTCTCAGTGTAGGAGAAAAGTTATATCTTGCTAGTAAATTAACAGAATACTATGGCCGGCCTTGTAGCATTAGCAAGATACATAAGTGCACCAGTGCATTGAGACAGGGTGTTTCAGGACCAAGGAGTTCCTCATCCTCTTCTGGAGGTCGGAACGAGTCCTTATTTACTTCAAGTGATCGAACAATCATTGGTGTACTCAATGAGTGCGCTTTGTCCATGTAAAAGCATTTTAAGACCCTTTCTGTATAGGCAGATTGATGGATAAAGATTCTGTCTGCTAAATATTCAATTTGAAGACCAAGACAAAGTTTTGTCTTTCCAAGTTCTTTCATCTCAAATTCTTTCTTAAGATATTCAATTGCCTTTTGAAACTCTTCTGGAGTTCCAACAAGATTTACGTCATCAACATAAACAGTAAGTATAACAAATTTTGATGTCATATTCTGTATAAAAATACATGGACAAATAACATCATTTATGTAACCTTCTTTCAGCACATATTCACTGAGGCGATGATATCACATGCGACCAGATTGCTTTAAACCATACAAAGATCTTTGTAATCTGATTAAATACATCTTCCGAGATTTTGAATATGCTTCAGGCATTTTAAATCCTTCTGGGATTTTCATATAAATTTCATTATCAAGTAAACCATACAGATAAGTTGTAACCACATCCATTAGATGTATTACAAGCCTTTCACGTACGGCTAAACTGATGAGATATTGAAATGATATGGCATCCATAACTAGTGAATATGTTTCTTCGTAATCGACTCCAGGTTGTTGTGAGAATCCTTGTGCGACACGGCGAGCCTTGTATCTTTCAACTTCATTTTTATCATTCCTTTTTCGCACAAAAACCCATTTATGACCAACTAGTTTTAAACTAGCAGGTGTTTGGACTATTGGTCCAGATACCTCTCTTTTAGCAAGTGCGTTCAAGTCTGATTGAATTGCCTTTTGCCATTTTGGCCAATCAGATCTTTGTTGACATTCTTCGACAGATCAGGTTCATGATCCTCACTATCTTGCATAATGTTAAGTGCAACATTATATGCAAAAATATTTTTCGCCACTATTTCAGATCGATTTAAATTTATCCCATCACCAGTAGAACTTATTAAAAGTTCCTCGTTCACCTGAGTCTCGGGTTCATTTATTTCTTTAGGAATCTTAAAACTAATCAGATCTTGGGTCTCTTCAGGAAATCCCTTCATAGTATTATTTTGATCATTTGTCGATTATCTTTTTCTAGGATTTCTATCCTTAGAACCCAAAGGCCTACCAACGCTTCAGACATGGTTTAGGTTCACTAGCTCTCATGCCAGTAAATGGTCCTGCTGGGACATCAACTTCGATAGGTACATTCTCTGCAGGGATATGTGACTTAGTTATCCTTTTCAAATCAGTAAATGCGTCTGGCATTTGATTGGCTATATTCTGTAAATGGACGATCTTCTAGACCTCCTAATTACATATAGGGGTACGTGGATTAAAATGAGATAATGATGAAACTTTTCACAAAATTTCTCTTTTGATTTCCTTTTTCTCCCTCCTAATTGTGGGAAATTTGTTTCATCAAATCGATAATCTGTAAATCGAGCAGTAAATAAATATCCCGTCAATAGTTCAAGATAGCGAATAATAGAGGGTGATTCAAACCCAACATATATTTCTAATCTTCTCTGGGGACTTATCTTACTGCCCTGTGGTGGTGCTATTGGCACATATACAGCACATTCAAAAATTCATAGATGAAAAATATTTGGTTCATGATCAAAAACTGATTATGATGGAGAATATTTATTATAAGTGCCAGTATGAGACGAATAAGTGATGCTGCATGCAAGATACCATGGCCCAAAACAGTAGTGGGCAATTTTATTTTCATAAGTAGTGGTCTTGCTATCAATTGCAGGTGTTTAATAACTGACTCTGCAAGGCCATTTTGAGTATGAACATAAGCTACAGGATGTTCACCTTTTATCCCAACTAATAGGCAATAATCATCAAAAGCTTGAGATGAGAATTCTCCAGCATTATTAAGGTGAATTACCTTTATAGAATAATTTGGAAATTGTACCCTTAATTGAATTATTTAGGCTAATAGCTTTGCAAACGCCAGGTTGCGAGATGATAATAGGCACACATGAGACCATCTTAAAGATGCATCTATTAGGACCATAAAATATCTAAACAACCCATTTGATAGGTGAATAGGTCAACATATATCCCCATGTATACGCTCTAAAAAGGCGGAGGATTCAATGCCAACCTTCATTTTGTGATGGTCTAGTGATCATTTTGCCTTGATAACAAGCATCACAAGAAAATTCATCATTTGTAAGAATCTTCAGGTTCTTTAATGGATGCCCACTCGAATTTTCAGTAATTCGTCTCATCATTATTGATCCAGGATGGCCTAAACGGCCATGCCAAAGCATAAAAGTATTTGAATCAGTAAACTTCTGGTTTACAAAGAGTGTGCTTCAACTGTACTAATCTTTGAATAGTATAAGCCAGAAGATAAAATTGCTAACTTTTCTACAATGACTCCTAGCCAAAAATATTCTTTGTAATACAAAGATATTCCACATTCATTTCATCTATCGTCTCAGCATGATAACCATTTTGGCGGATATCTATAAAACACAACAAGTTTCTTCGAGACTTGGAGGAGAACAATGTATTGTCTATAATAAGTTTCGTTCCCTTAGACAGAAATATAGTGGCTCTTCCGGAGCCTTCAATCAAACTTATATTACCAGAAATTGTAGAAACATTTGCTTTTTCCTATGCAAATAAGAAAAGTATTTTTGATCTTTGAATATGGCATGAGTTATTCCACTATCAATTACACAAATATCTTCATGATTGTCTTTGATCCAAACATAATTGGAGGAATATTCATATTCTTCAGAATGATATAAACAAAATAAATATTATAGTAAACATCATTATCACAGTATAATTTTTATTTATGTAAAAAAATTACATAACAATACTAACTAATACAAACAACAGAAATTTAAATTTCTACAAATGCATCAGCGATCACATGACTCGTTTCTCCTTCTAGGAGTGCAAGGTAATCAGCTACATCCAAATGCATGAAGTCAACATTATCTTCAGAAATAAAATTTTCTTCAACATTTTTCTCTGTCTTCTTTAGGGAGGCTTGATAAAGCTCAACCAGGTGCTTTGGCGTACGACAAGTACGTGACCAGTGTCCTTTTCCTTCACATTTATAGCATGTATTTTCTGCATTTGTTGCTTGCACCGCTTCATGCTTTTGTTCCTTCCTTTTCTACTGCTGGTGGTTAGGAGGGTTCTTTGGTGGATTACAATTACCATGATTAGAGTTTCTTCCCCGACCACGGTCATGACCACGACTGGGGCCATGACTTCTTCCACGCTTAGCTTGGTGGAAGTTCATCTCGTTCACTTCAGGGTATGGACAAGAACCAGTAGGTCGGCTTTCATAGTTTTTCATTAATAGCCCATTATGTTGCTCGGCTACAAGAAGATGTGAGATAAGTTTCAGAATACAATCCCATATCTCGATTGCTGCTGCTGGAGCATATTCGAGGCATGAAAAGTGGCAAAAGTTTTCTCCAACATATCATGATCATTAATATTATCACCATCTAATTTTAATTGGAAAATAATTCTGAACATAGCTGAATTATACTCATTGATAGATTTAAAATCTTGTAGCCTTAAGTGAGTCCAATCATAACATGCTTGTGGAAGAACGACCATCTTCAGGTGGTCATATCTATCTTTCAAATTATTCCACAGTATGACTGAATCTTTGACAGTGAGATATTCCATTTTCAAGCCTTTATCAAAGTGATGGCGTAGGAATATCATTGCTTTGGCACGGTCTTGGTTTGATGCTTGATTTTTATACTTGATAGTGTCTACCAGACCCATCGCATCAAGAAGAATTTCAGCATCAAGCACCCAAGACATGTAGCTTTTGCCCGATATATCCAGGGCTACAAATTCAAGTTTATAGAGATTTGACATTACTTAGAAAAAGAAAGTTCGTACCGTTGATACTTTCAAAGTATTTGCTCGAGATGGCAGAGTCTCGTGCTGATAACGTGTTATAAAATAAAGATTGTAAAGTAAGACAAGTATAGAGAGAAACTGATATATTATTCAACTTCAAATTCATGTACATAATGAACTGAAAACTCCTCTATTTATAGAAGAAAGGAAGTAGTTGCGAGGCTTTTCAGGAAGCTGTTGCAAGGCTTTGCAAGAAGTAGCTGCGAGGCTTTTCTTGAGCTGCTTGTAAGGTGTTTGCATGAGCTGCTCGCAACCTGCCTGTTTAATAAGAAGTTGCTGCAAATCATTTCATTGAGTTGCTTGCAACCTGCCTGCATCAGCTGTTTGTAGATAAACTTCAATAGAGTACTAAACGGATAATCTTCTTAAGGAGGATTATCTATAACGGAGTAATAAATAGACATCCACAATATAATATTTTTATAACATTGTTGTAAAATTAAAAAAAATATTTATTCTTAATTAGAGGTCTCAGATATAGCTAGAAATGGTCCATGTCTAACTCTCAATCAGCAGCAACAGCTCTTAAAGCCTGTAACACTTGAGAAAAGTTCTCAAGTTGTGCAGTCTCTCCCTAGTGACAAGGAATCAGGCATTGATGGGTACCCTGTTAAATATTTCAGAGAATTCGGGCCAATTATTGAAAAGGAGGTCATAAAGGTTGTGATGCAATTCTTCGAAACAGGCAAGCTTTCGAAAGAAATAAATTGCACTACAGTCACCTTGATACCCAAAGTTCAGAATCCAACAATGTCAAGGAATTTAGGCATATTGCATGCTGCTCCACACTATATAAAATCATTGCTAAGGTACTAACAAATAGACTCAAACTAGTTGTTGATCTCTTGGTAGGACCTTCTCAGTCTGCTTTCATTGAAGGCAAAAATATACTTGACAATGTCATAATGGCACATGAGCTGATTAAAGGATATTCCCAAAAAGCAGTATCCCCCAGATGCATGATCAAGGTTGATATCAGGAAAGCATACGACTCCGTAGAATGGAGTTTCTTGAGGATAGTACAACTTGAATTTGGGATTCCCTACAAAATGGTGTCCCTGATAATGGAGTGTATAACAACTCTTAGTTATACACAACACATTTGTTTTGCTGATGGCCTACTAATTTGTTGTAGGGCAGATGAAGTGTCAATGAAGCTAATGATGGGAGCTTTTGAGCACTTTTCTGCTGTCTCTGGTCTTAAAACAAACCAGGAGAAGAGCTCCTTATATATAACAGGGGTGCGTTTGGCCTTCAAGGAAAGAATGATACCTGAATTGCACTTAACACTAGGTACTCTACCATTTAAGTACCTTGGAGTACCTCTGTCTACAAGAAAGCTCACAATCCAGTGTATGCCATTAGTTGAGAAGATTGTTGACAGGATCAGAAGCTGAACTTCAAAATTTCTATCTTATGCGGGAAGACTACAACTCATTAAGAGTGTTATATTTGAGATGCAAACCTACTGAGCTCAAGTATTCTTAATACCAAAGAAGGTCATTAAACTAGTTAACAGCATTTGTAGGAAGTTCCTATGGGCTGGAGTACATGACAACAATAGCCGACCCCTTATTGCTTGGGAAACTCTTTGCATAATTATGCACTATGGAACAAGGCTGCACTGACCATGCTCCTATGAGACATTACGCAAAGAAAGATAAACTATGTATTTTTTGGATCCACCGTCACTACATAAAGCACAGAGATATTGCTACCATGATAATTCCAAAACAGGCCAATTGATTAGGGAGGAATATTTTCTCTGCTAGAGAGTGGCGGGCTTCTGATTCAGCATAAAAAAGGCCTACATCTTTTCTATGCCATGTTATCCCAAAGTTTCATGGAAATCACTGACCATGTTGTATTGGGTCGGATACAATCAAGTGAAATCGGGTCGGATACAGTCAAGTAAAGGCGGGACCGATATAGTATGAGGCCGAACTACCTCGGTCCGGGATCGAGAAGTCGAACTCGCGGGATGGAACAGCCGAGATGAGACGACCGATATAGTTGGTCGAGGAATATCGAATGGCAGAGGATCGACCCCGAACCGTGTATCTCGTCAATCACCGGATATCTCGCTAGGAGTAATTATCTCAACCGTTATAGACGTTATGCCGCCATTTAAGGAGATTTAATTCCGTAATTAAGGGGATTTATCTTGTAATCAGTTACTTACTTTACTTGGGATGTTTACTTTTGCCTATAAGAGGCGTTTTTGTCCACCATTGTAAAGGAATCATTCTCAGAACTCAAGTTAATATATTTTGGTGACTCGCTATCATATTTACTGTTTTACCAATACAAAATTCACTGTTCATCAGGATTTTTCTCCATTTCTTATAGTTCATCGCCAATTCGTGGTTTGATTGTTCTTTCCTTATCTTAATATTTTAATCATTTTTGTCATATTTTTACTTAGTATCAAACTGATTCACGGATCCTTAGCACTACGAACAAATTCAATTGTTATCCGGTTTTAAGGGTAAACAGTTTGGCGCCCACCGTGGGGCCAAGGATATTAGTGAATTTCTGATACGTCTTTTCTTAAAAACATAATTTTACACTTGTTCTTTGCAAAAGCTCTCTATTTTTCAGGACACAGATTAATCATGGCACAATCACTTCCCATCAATAACGAGATCAACAATCAAGTGGAAAACAACAATGCGCCCGGACATGAAGCCCCAATCGATATCAATTCTCAAGTGGCGATGGAAGCCGACCATGCATCAGGCTCGACACATAGCGTCCGAGGGAAGAACCGCTCAGGAATTCAACAAAGTGGAGAAGGCGAAATCAGCCTTAGGGTAATATTCGACATGCTACAAGCTCAACAAATAGCTATAGCCCAACTGCAAAGTCGCACCCGGAGTCCAGACAGAGCTGAAAATGCCACCCCTCAAGCAGCAGCCGGACAAAATGAACCGGACATAGCAACACCGGATGAAAGCGGTGCGGGGGTCAACCCCGGGATTATCAGGATGCTAGAGGAGTTAACCAAGTAGGTCGAAACAGGCGAAAAAAGAATCGAAGCCAACAACAAAAAAGTCGAAACATATAACTCAAGGGTAGACCAGATACCGGGAGCACCTCCGGTATTACAGGGTTTGGATGCCAAAAAGTTCATACAAAGGCCATTCCCTTCCAGCGCCGCTCCGAAGCCAATTCCCAAAAAATTTCGCATGCTCGATATTCCTAAATACAACGGGACTTCGGATCCTAATGAGCATGTAACAGCCTATACTTGTGCTATAAAGGGAAACGATCTCGAAGATGAAGAGATCGAGTCTGTTCTCCTAAAGAAATTTGGGGAAACTCTATCCAAAGGAGCGATGACGTGGTATCACAACTTGCCACCGAACTCCATCGACTCCTTCGCTATGTTAGCTGATACATTTGTAAAGGCCCATGCAGGGGCCATCAAGGTCGAGACAAGGAAGTCCGACTTATTCAAAGTCAGACAGCATGACAGTGAAACGCTAAGGGAGTTCGTATCTCGGTTCCAGATGGAGCGGATGGATCTACCTCCGGTTACTGACGACTGGGCGGTGCAAGCTTTCACCCAAGGACTGAATACCGGCAGCTCTGCAGCATCGAGACAACTCAAGCAGAGTTTGATCGAATACCCGGTCATCACCTGGGCGGATATCCACAACGGTACTAGTCTAAAATCAGGATAGAAGATGATCAAGTCGGAGTTCCTTCGGGTTCTTCTTACACAATCAAAACCTTCGATCGGTCTCGAAGGGATAGTTTTTGTGAACCAAGGTCAAACAGGAATAGGCATCGATCATACCCGGAAGACCGACGAGTTATAACGAGGGGACCCAAGGTTCCAAGACAAGAAAATAAGTACGAAGTAAATTAGAGGAATAGAAGGCCGTTGCCAAAAGGAAACTTTGAGAAAATCAATGATCGACAGGAAGCACCCCGGTTGTGCGAGTATAACTTTAATGTCGACTCAGCAACTTTGGTCTCAGCAATCGGCCGCATCAAAGATACCAGATGGCCGAGACCACTTCAGACCGATCGTATGTAAATACCATGGCACTCATGGCCATAGAACCGAAGATTGCAGACAGTTGAGAGAGGAGGTTGCCCGCTTGCTAGAAAACGGGCATCTTCGAGAATTTCTTAGTGACCGAGCAAAGACTCATTACGAGAACAAGGACAGACCGGCAGATCAAAGGGAACCAAAACATACTATCAACATGATAATTGGAGGAGTGGACGCACCCCAAATACCGGTGTTAAAGCGTACAAAAATCTTCATCACCCGGGAGAAACGGACTCGAGACTACATTCCCGAAGGGACTTTATGCTTTAGTGACTGGGAGATCGAGGACCTTGCACAGCCCCATAACGATGCGTTGGTGATATCGATGATGATACACGATACCCGAGTAAGACGTGTTCTTATCGACCCTGGAAGTTCAGCCAACATAATCCGGTCCTGGGTCGTTGAACAGCTAGGACTAACAAATCAAATCGTCTCCAAGGTCCGGATACTCAATGGTTTTAATATGGCGACAGAAACAACTAAGGGAGAAATAACTTTGATGGTAAACGTAGCTGGTACCACCAAAGCAACAAGATTCTGTGTGATCGAGGGGGTTATGAGATATAACGCCCTGCTCGGAAGGCCGTGGATACATGACATCAGGGCGGTACCGTTGACTTTGCACCAGATGTTGAAGTTCCCATCGGAGGAAGGGATCACCACCGTTTATGGGGAACAACTTGCAGCAAGAGAAATGTTTGCTATAGAAGAAACAACATCGAGGTCCATCGATCACCAACAGAAAACCAAATAGCAATTACAAAAGCCGCCCTCGAACGATAAATTTGAGGAAAAGCAACCGGATGAAGACGGTTTCGGGGTACCTCGATCCTTTATTGCCCCCGATGATGCTGATGCGACCAAATCAACGATCGAAGAGTTGGAGCAAGTCCAAATCCGTCATAACGCACCCGATCGGAAGGTATACCTGGGCTCGAATTTGAATCCCGAGCTCAGGGGTAAACTACTCTCTTTCCTTTCGGCTAACGAAAACTCTTTTGCTTGGTCCCATTTGGATATGACAGGCATACCACCGGAGATTGCGACACATAAGCTGAGTGTCGACCCAAAATTCCGGCCGGTCAAGCAGAAAAGGAGGCCCCAGTCTGAAACCAAACAGGCCTTCATTCAGGAAGAGGTAACTAAGCTTTTAAATATAGGGTCCATTCGGGAAGTAAAGTATCCCGAATGGTTAGCTAACGTAGTGGTAGTGCCAAAAAAGGGAAACAAGCTTAGAATGTGCATTGATTATAAGGATTTAAATAAAGCCTGCCCTAAAGACTCTTTCCCGCTGCCCAACATCGATCGTATGATCGATGCTACAGCTGGCCATGAAACCCTAAGTTTTCTTGATGCTTATTCTGGGTACAACCAGATACAAATGGATAAGGACGACCAAGAAAAAACGTCCTTCATCACTAAATATGGCACCTATTGCTATAATGTGATGCCATTCGGGCTTAAAAACGCGGGGGCTACATATCAGCGCTTGGTAAATAAGATGTTTGAAAATCAACTAGGTAAAACCATGGAGGTTTATATTGATGATATGCTAGTTAAGTCCCTGCGAGCAGAGGACCATCTTAGTCATTTACAGGAAACATTCGACATTTTGAAGAAATACAACATGAAGCTGAACCCGGAAAAATGCGCATTCGGAGTAGGCTCCGGAAAATTTCTCGGGTTCATGGTCTCGAACAGAGGAATAGAAATCAACCCGGACAAAATCAAAGCCATTGAGTATATAAAGATCGTTGACAGCGTCAAGGCCGTACAGAAACTCACAGGCCGAATCGCAGCATTAGGCCGATTCATATCCCCGTCGTCAGACAGAAGCCACCAGTTCTTCAAACTATTAAAGAAGAAGAACGAATTCTCATGGGGACCGGAATGCCAACGCGCTTTAGAAGAACTCAAAAGGTACCTCTCTAGCCCACCTCTGTTACATACACCGAAGTCGGGCGAGTTACTATACCTTTATCTCGCCGTGTCAGAGATAGCGGTAAGCGGAGTCTTAGTTCGAGAGGAACAGGGTACCCAGTTCCCCATATATTATGTTAGTAGAACATTAGGGGAGGCTGAAATGAGGTACCCGCACTTAGAGAAGTTAGCACTAGCCTTATTAAGCGTTTCTAGGAAATTGAAACCATACTTTCTGGGTCATCCGATATGCGTAGTGACAACTTACCCGCTTAGAAATATCATGCACAAGCCCGAGCTGTCGGGCCGGTTGGCCAAATGGGCCATCGAGATGAGCGAGTACGATATCCAGTATCGACCTCGAACCTCGATAAAATCGCAAGTACTGGCCGATTTTATCGCCGACTTCACGCCGTCACTTATTCCTCAAGTCGAAAAAGAACTCATGACTAAATCGGGGACTCCTGCGGGAGTGTGGACTCTGTTCACTGACGGGGCTTCGAATTCGAAAGGATCGGGTCTAGGTATCGTCTTAAAACCTCCGACCGGAAATACGATCAGGCAATCTATCAAAACCATAAAGTTGACTAACAATGAAGCCGAGTATGAGGCTATGATTGCAGGTCTCGAACTGGCCAAGAACCTTGGGGCGGAGACAATCGAAGCCAAGTGCGACTCTCTCCTTGTGGTCAACCAAGTGAACAAGACTTTCGAAGTCAGAGAAAATTGTATGCAAAGGTATGTAGACAAACTTCAAACCACTTTACACAGGTTCAAGGAATGGACCTTGCAACATATTCCCCGGGAACAAAATAGCGAAGCCGACGCTCTCGCAAATCTGGGGTCGACGGTCGATGATGAGGAGATCGATTCCGAAAAGGTCGTACAGTTGATGAGATCGGTGGTAGAAGAAGGTCACGCCGAGGTCAACTCGACAAGTCTAACATGGGATTGGAGGAACAAGTATATAGACTATCTCAGCTCGGGCAAAGTCCCGCAGGACCCCAAAGAATCGAGGGCATTACGTACAAAGGCAGCTCGGTTTTGCTTGACCAGCGATGGAACTCTTTACAGAAGAACCTTTGGAGGACCTTTAGCCATATGCCTTGGCCCCGGAGATACAGAATACATCCTGAGAGAGATACATGAGGGAGCCTGTGGCAATCATTCAGGCTCCGAATCATTAGTTCGAAAAATAATCCGGGCTGGTTATTAATGGATCGACATGGAGAAGGACGCGAAGGAGTTCGTGCGCAAGTGCAGCAGATGCCAAAGACACGCACCGATCATCCACCAGCCAGCTAAAACATTGCATTCGGTTTTGTCGCCGTGGCCGTTCATGAAATGGGGAATGGATATAGTATGCCCACTTCCTCGAGCTCCAGGTAAGGCTCAATTCATCCTCTTTGTAACTGACTATTTCTCTAAGTGGGTAGAAGCGCAGGCTTATGAGAAAGTCAGAGAGAAAGAAGTGATCGATTTCATTTGGGATCACGTCATCTGCCGATTTGGAATGCCTTCTGAGATCGTGTGCGACAAAGGAAAGCAGTTCGTCGGTAGCAAGATAACCAAGTTCTTTGAAGATAATAAAATCAAAAGAATATTGTCTACCCCTTACCATCCTAGCGGCAACGGTCAGGCGGAATCAACCAACAAGACCATACTTCAAAACCTGAAGAAAAGGTTAATCGATGTCAAAGGAAGGTGGAGAGAGGTGTTGCTTGAGATCTTATGGGCGTACCGGACAACTGAAAAAACTAGTACCGGAGCTATGCCTTTCTCTTTAGTCTACGGAGCCGAAGCCTTGATTCCAGTCGAGGTGGGCGAACTGAGCGCCCGATTCCAATACGCGACCGAGAAATCCAACCAAGAGGCTATGAACACTAGCTTAGAGCTCTTGGATGAAAGAAGAGAGGCTGCCTTAGTACGGATGGCGGCTCAAAAGCAGAGGATCGAAAGGTACTACAATCGCAGAACCCGACTTCGACACTTCAATACAGGGGACTTGGTACTCAGAAGGGTCACCCTCAATACTCGAGACCCTAGCGAGGGAAAACTGGGACCGAACTGGGAAGGCCCTTACACTGTGCTGAAGATCACCGGGAAGGGATCCTACAAGCTAGGAACCTTGGATGGAAAAGAGCTGCCAAACAATTGGAATGTGAGCCACTTGAAGAAATACTACTGCTAAGGTATCCTTTTTGCTGTCTTTACATTTCTTTATCGATACTAACTTATGAAGGATAAGTCAACCTCGGACAAAGGATCACCAAGCGAGAAGGCTGAAAGCACGCGCTGCACTCTTTTTCCCTTTGACCGTTTTTGTCCCAATTTGGGTTTTTCGGCAAGGTTTTTAATGAGGCAGCATATATGACGTGCTACTATGTTGAATTCAAGCAACATTCGTTTTGTCCACATCGATTTCGAGGGGCCGAGATAAAGATCGCTAGGAACCAATGTAAGGGTCAAACGGGCGGAGGAACCGTACCCTAGTAGAACGATCTAACTCGCCTCCGACTCACAAAATGTACTTTTGCTCAAAAAATAACAAGGTTATTTGATGCCTACATTATTTTATCAAACCTAAGGGTTTTTCTTATTGATTATTTTGCAAACGATCGATGCACATTGAGACCAAGAGAAGTAAGACCTAACAAGGCAAACTCTGAAACCGGTTAACCAAGTTAAGGCCCTTTCAAAGCTGGCAAAGCACTGAGGGAATTAAGACCGATGTGGTCAAACCAAATTACGGCTAAGGCCGAATCGAATGAAAATGAAAATTCTTACTTGGTCGAACCGATTTACGGCTAAGGTCGAATCAAAGGAAAATCCGTACTTATTCACGGCTAAGGCCATGTCAATTCGAAATGTCACATTCGACCAAAGTTCGAATGAAAAACAAAACTTCGGGTTAAAATTAAGGCCGAATTTATTTGACAAAGGTCAAATAAATTCGATCCCTACAAATTTAAGGGTTGAAAATAAAGCAATCGATGACTTGATTAGGTCACTTTGAACGAGGCCAAGGCCAAATCGATTATCGCTTTGAACAAAGCTATAACCTAACTGATTTTTTAATATGTTTTGAGTTTATCTCAGGATCGAAGCCAAGTTAATTATTGTTTAATCATTTATGATTTTATGCCAAGACAACATATTCCAGTGCATAACAGTTGAAGAATGAAGGGCGAATTTAGATATATGTATCGTCGCACAGGAAGGGGCTATTACATGATTCAAGCAAAAGGAAGTAAAAACGACATCAATCTGAACCATCCTCGAATTCTTCCGGAAAGGTTTTTCTTCTCATTTCATCTTCAGCTTTCGTTGCCTCAGCTATGTCGGAAGATAGATCGAGACCGCGGGCTTGGAGCTCCTCGAGGACAGTAAGGCGAGCTTGGCATTGAGTATATTCGATCAATGCCTTCGACTGCTCGTGAGCCACCTCGGCATCGGCCTTGTACTGAGCTATCAAATCGTCAGTTGTGGCTTAGTGGCAGCAATCTCCGCTTGTGCCTCCTGAAGTCGGGTGGATAAGATCGTCTGGTCAAGGCTGAGTGATTCAACTTTGAGACGATGAAATTCGTTATCCTTGAGCAAAGCCTCGATCCGCTCTTGAAGAGTCGTCTTTTCTGCACTTAGAAGCTCAGCCTTGTTTTTCCATCCGTCCAACTCGACTTTAGACTCTCTAAGCTCAGTTTGGAGCCGATCCGATTGGTTGTTCATCTGCTCCATCCGATAGACACAGGAGGCATGCTCTTTTCTTAAGAAGCTTAGCTCAGCCCGGAGACCTGACAACCGATCCTCGAGTTGTCGACGTCGATCCAACTCTTGTTCCATCCCTTCCTTGACACGAAGGAACATCTCATGGTAGAGCACCGAGGACTGCAAAAAAATCAAGTCAGAAATTATTAATATGGGTTTCGAAGTCAAAATATTAACACAAGAGTAAAGCAAATAAGGAGACATACTCTGTTCGATGCCTGTTGGGCTTCATTGAATAGACAAGCCCAATCCACAGCATTTATCGCGGTCCGATCTTCCTCCGTCACTAAGCTGTGAAGGTAGCTTGCTATACCTACCGGCGGGCCCAATGCCCGAGCATCTTCAGGGATGGTGAAAGTTATTACCCTCTTTCGCTCGGGGTCCAAGCTCCGCGCAAGAAATTTATCAACTAGTTTAACACTAGCCGACATCCTGCTCGACTCGGCCGGGGGACTCCTTCTTGGGATGTCGAGACCGAAGGTGTCGGCCGACGGCACCCCATCAAAATATTCATCAAAGGTCCCTGCCACGGTCGGTGTTCCACCCGGTGTCTGGGCCCAAGCATTTCGGGTCTCCTTCAAGGATGTCTCGGAGAAGGAGGGCGAATGAGCCATTCCGGGAACATCTGGAGGACTCTGTATCGGGGCCGGCGTCTCAGTTCGATCTCCGACCCTTGCCCCCACATCACCTTGAGAGGCATCAACCTCTTTCGCTACCGATTCGGGGACTCTCCTAGCAGACTTGCGACGCACAAGCTCAGAACCTTCCTCCTCCTTAGAGTCGTCACTCGGAGTTATAGTGGGATCGGTGACGACGACTTTTCGGGCCAACATTTTTCTTCTCCCCTTTTTCTTTTCGGGCTCGGCCTGTTCGAGAGCCCCTTTCCTCTTCTTCCCTCTTTCCTTCACCGACGTGGGAAGGGGTCGAGGAACTGCCCCACCAGTAGCTGCCGATCTCAACTCGGCATCCTTCGAAAGACCTGCAAAACATATTTTCAAGGTTAAGTGTTGATGTCGATTTACTTTGAAGATTTGAACCAAAAGGAACTTACCATGATTCTTGGCTTCCCAAAGTCCTTTTGAGATTTCCCTCCAGGCTCGTTCGGAGTAAGTTCGTTGGGCCACAACCTTCCTGACCCAGTCCTTCAAATCCTTAATCGCGGCCGGAGATTGGGAAACGGCTACACATTAAAAGCCTTGGTTACACATTGAAGAACAATATCAGAAAGGAGGTATATGAAGTAACACTTACGTTTCAGATTCCATTTCTCGGGAAATGGCATGCAGTCAGCAGGAATCAGGTCGGAGGTCCTAACTCGGACGAATCTACTCATCCATCCCCGATCCCTATCCTCATCGATGCTCGAAAAGGGAGCCTTGCTGGCCCGTCGAGCCAGTTTGATCAGGCCCCCTCGGAACATTCGGGGGCTGTATAGTCGAAGTACATGGTCGAGGGGAAAAGGGTGTCCACCCCCGACCTTATCTACAAAGAAACGAAAGAGATAAACTATGCGCCACATGGAAGGATGGATCTGACCTAAGGTGACCTCGTACCTCCTACAAAATTCTACAATAAGGGGATCCACAGGCCCTAATGTAAACGGGTAGGTATACACGCTGAGATACCCCTCTACATGTGTGGTGATGGCTTCATCCGGGGAAGGAATCACCACTTCTTTATCAGCCCAGTGGCACTCTGCCTTCACCCTCTCGATATGTTTAGGGGTGATTGAACTAATATAGTCCGAAACAGGTTCGCCTCGGCCAGGCACAAAGGAGGCCTTCTCGACCTTAAAATCAGTACCGATGTAACACCCTGTGGGGATGAAAGCCTTCAATGGAGGTTCCGCTGAAGGCTCTTCAGTATGAACAGTCTCAGTCTCATCAACAGACAGAGCTGGGGAGTTTTGCCTTAAAGGAACCAACTTAGAAGTTTTTGCCATTAAAACAGTGGAAGCAAGAAACAAGGAAAATTTGAGAAGATTCAAGTTGTCTGTGGAAAAGAATCAAGGGTCTCGCAAATAGAAGAAGGTTAGGAGAGGTAACTCTGATAATGGCGTAAAAGTGAAGAAGTTAACCCACAATGGAAAGGGATTATTTATACTTTAATAAAGGCGGCGGCACCAAGCACGAGGCAAGCAGGCATTAAATGCACGCATTAAATGCCTGCAGCAGGTACGATGTTCTGAAGATGGGACCTGTGATGATTACCTACGTTAGCAATCGCGTACGTCACGGTTCTGCCGTCACACCTAGGTTTCTTTTGAGAATATACTAATTGATGACTTTGCCTACGTGACGTGGTCGATGCATATTTCGGTTACTTGACTTATGGGATCGGAGGATGGGAATTCATATCGTTTCTTGTCCTTACTCTCCAATAAACGAGGGGACTATCTGTATTGGGTCGGATACAATCAAGTGAAATCGGGTCGGATACAGTCAAGTAAAGGCGGGACCGATATAGTATGAGGCCGAACTACCTCGGTCCGGGATCGAGAAGTCGAACACGCGGGATGGAACAGCCGATATGAGACGACCGATATAGTTGGTCGAGGAAATGCCCCACCAGTAGCTGCCGATCTCAACTCGGC
>MCJB01051799.1:7859-35863 GCA_002018475.1 Nicotiana obtusifolia
ATGATGAACTGAGGAAATTCCTCAAAAATTTAGTTAGGAATACTTACCCCGATATTTTTCTTGAAAATCTCCCAATATTTGCTTCAAGATGCGCTTCAATCCGAGTTCTATGGCCCCAAGTATGTTTAAGGTGACACAAACTCTTCCTTTAAGAATTTATCCATGAAAATCTCCTTTGAATATGGTTTTGAGTTTGATTTATGGTGATTCTATGGTGTTTGAAGGTGTTCTTCTTCGTGGGTAACGAAATTGGGTCTTATAGAACAAGATGGGCATTGGGTTCTACTTAAAAAGTGTCAAAAATCGAGTTAAAACACCCTCTTCAGGTCAAAAATGCGATCCTGTTTGCCAAAAATGCGGACCGCATTTCACCTTTGCGGTTCGCATTTTGGTCGCACTTCTCGCCCCAGTTTCTGCCTCATTCTACGACCAAAATGCGGTTCTCATGTCAAATCTGCGGTCCATTCTGCGATCGCAGATTAGACATGTCTGCAGAATTATTTTTCCTGACACGAAAATAGGCATAACTTTCTCATACGATGTCCGAATTGGACGATTCTTTTTGCTATGGCTCCGAAATTTCGATACGGATCTAATGCTTCAATCAAAACTGAATTTGGAGTTCATTAACATAATATGATATCACTTTTTTTTGAAGGTACGACATCGACACCTTCTTGAAACGCCAAAGTTAAACTCCATCAACCATTCAAAATCCATTCGAGACCCTCGGGACTTCAACCAAACCTTCCAACATTTCCCATAACATTATTTAAACTTGTTCCAACCTTCGGAACGTTCAAATCAACATCATAACATCAAATTCGCATCGGATTCAAGCCTAAGGATCTCAAAATCTTCTAAATTGCTCTTTTGATCTAAACCCGACCAAACCACGTCCGAATGACCTGAAATTTTGCACACAAGTCATAAATCACATATCAAAGCTACAGCAACTTTCGGAATTCCATTCCGACCTTCGGATCAAAATCTCGCCTATCAACCGGAAATCGCCAAAATTCTAACTTCACCGATTCAAGCCTAATTCTACACGGAACCTCCAAAACTAATTCCGATCACTCTCCTAAGTCATAAATCCTCTCCCGAAACTAACCGAATCATCGGAATTCACATCCGAGCTTTCTAACTCATAAGTCAACATACAGTTGACTTTTACAACTTAAGCCTCCTTGAAAGAGATTAAGTGTCTCATTTCTTACTGATTTCACTCCGAATGCAACTTACTTAACTAAATTACCTAATACACTGATAACGAGGCACAATGATACAGATATTGGGGAAGACGGAGCAGTAACCCATGAGACGATTTACCGGGTCGTCACAGATATCCTCTCGATCTATTATCCCTTCGGATCTGTTATCTCTTTATGCCTAAATGAAAGTGAGACATTTTTTTCATACGCATCAAATGTATTACATGCCCTTTTTTATCTTTATGCCAACATACAAAGGCAACCATTTACGAATACCAAATGCGTGATATTTCTATAAAATCTTAGACTACATGTTCTAAGTTCAACTAAAGCACAAAAGCAGAGCATTCATCCCATAAAGTGCTAGAAAACTTTAGCAAATGTTGGAATGCAAAAGTAAAGTATGTATATGGAACAAGCAAGCAAAGTTTTTCTATTAGAAGGCACGAAAAATCCTAAAATAGACTTTATAAAGGTTAATAAGAAAAAGGGTAGAACCCAGTGATCTGATTATGGAGACACAAAATCCGGATCAAAAGCACCAGAGTGGGAAAAGTTGAGGAAGAGGCCAAAACAAAATTAACTTCGGGATTCGTTGAAGCAGGACGCGCCTAGGTATCTTCTTCTTTGTTACATTTATCTGATTTCTCAAGGGATTCTCCATTTTCTCCGGAGTTATTTTACATTTCTTTGGAAGATAGAATTTCCAAAGAGTATCAGAGCATATTTTGCTGCTACATCAACTTCCTCGCTTTCTTTTGCGATGTCAAGAATCTACACTTCAATTAGTGTTTAACCAAGTCTTTTAGACTACCTAGTTTCAAATTTATTTTTTGCCATTTGAGTCGTTCGATCCATTTGGCCAAGTCCGTCTTGTCAACGCCGTTAACATGGGCAAGCTCTCATGCACTCTTAAGAGGAACCACTAAGTCATTCACAGAGGCTTCTAATGCTAGGTTATCGGCAAACACCAAGGAGTAATCCTCACCCCGAATTTCTTTCTAATCATCATCAATTACGACAAATGCGACTTCATCTTCTAGAGTACCCTCACGACGATTAAAAAAGGCAAAGGGAAGTAGCTTGGGGACCGCTCCTATCGCCCCTAGATATTCCACCCTCTTACAGAAGCTTCTTTTTATCTTCCAAGAAGAACCAGCAAGAGCGACCTTGCCAATTGTGTATTCCCATTTTGGGGTACTACCAGACTTTCACACACGCTCCAGACATTAGTTTGAAAGGACACCTATCATTGTAGATTCAATTGTAATGGCTTCAAATATGATCCATTCCTCTCTTAAATAATTTTACTTTACGGACAACTACCGAAAATCATCCAAAAAGTTGGAGGACTATCTATATTGATAAAAAAAAATGAACTCGACACATGGCTGCCATATTGTCACGTCCCCAAATTCCCTCTGTAGGATGTCGTGATGGTAACTTGTCTCTACGACTAGGTAAGCCTAACAGATAATAATAACTTGGTGAAAACAATTATCAAATACTAAGATAAAGCTAAATAACTGATATAACCTTCCAATACAAAACATAATCTCAACTTTATGCTCCCCAAAATCGGTGGAACTGAGTCATAAGCTCTATAGAGTAAAACTAAAATATCTAATACATCACTGTCTGAAGGAAAAGAAGTACAACAGTAGTAAAAGCAAGGAAGGTGACTCCGTGGCCTACAGACGGCAAACATGCATACCTTAAAGTCTCCGCAAGGCATCTACAATGATCTCTAACAACCGACACGAGCAGACGTATATGGATCTGCACAAAATGTGCAGAAGCATAGTATAAGTGCACCACAACGGTACCTAGTAAGTATCAAGTCCAACCTCAGTAGAGTAGTGACGAGGGTAGGTCAAGACACCTAGTAGGATATAAATAAGCAGTACCGAAATGTAATATGGATAAACAATGGAAAGCGAAGAAATAACTAAACTAATACCGAAAATCAAACATGGAAATAGCATAAAAGAAGCAACTAAAGAGAACTGCAACGATCATATACGAACAACAACTACTAGAACAATAAAGAGTGAAACAACAAGAAATGTTCCCAGCAAAACTCTTTGCAACATGAAATAAACAGCAAGAATCACGACGAGGTACCACCTCGTGTACAATAAAATCTCAACCGAGGTACCGCCTAGTATTCACATTTGTCAATTTCAATCACAATCTTTCCTTATACTGCCGCGTGAGCCTTACATTTGAAATAGTTTTGAAAACAGTATTCCTAAAATAGCTACACCAATTAGCCCACCTTATGACGCTGCACCGCTTCACATACTTCCCCTACAAGCAACACACATAAGTCCCCTCTTATACCGCCGGATGCACATCAACCCCAAGCCTTATACATCCGCATGCACGTCAATATCACATTACATTAACAACTCACACCACATGTGCCCATATATCATAATTTTCCAACAATCCACAATATCAATGTTTCCACAACATTAGCCCCACGGCTCAACCACAACGGGTACAAGAATATCAATAACAACAATGAAAGTAAAATTCTCAAAAGGAAGATGTTACAATAACAATAATTTCGTCTCAGCATGATAACGACTTTCATCACTTTAATACCAATAACTCAACAATGAAAGACAATGCATAACCACGATGTTAAATAAGAAAAACTCACGATGGAAGAGATAACGTGTAACAATAGCTTCAAACAATGGTAATCAATAATGAAAGAGGTAACATGAACAATAACTTCAGTTAATGATAATCAACAACGAAGGAGATAACATGTATAATGAATTCATATAATGACAATCAAGAACGAAAGAGATAACATGTTTAATGACTTCAAATAATAATAATCAACAATGAAGGGATAGCATGTGACAATAAAAGAGACAACAAGTTCAACTAAAACATGAGAGCAAATTATCAATTAGGAGGTAGAACAAGTGTTAACAGAATCATTTAAGGCATGTAAGGATAGACTAACACAAGTAAGAATAGATTGACTAAGAGAATTTAGAACATGATATGACATTTCAATTTAAGCATGGAAATAGTCTAAGTAACCTAAACCGGGCAAATACCATGTACAACCCGGGTACCCACTCATCACCTTACGTACACAGATTTCACTTAACACAATTGAATCAAACAATACCAATCCTAAGGGTAGTTTCCCCATACGGAGTTAGGCAAGACACTTACCTCGACTAGGCGAACTCAACCCTCAGAAATTGCTTTTCCCTTAAAACTCGTCTCCACACGGCCGAAATCTATCCAAAATTAACTCAATATCATCAACCAATGCAAGAGAAAACAATTACAATAAATAAAGCTTTGATCTTTACACTTTTCTCAAGAGGTCAACAAAAGTCAACCCGGGACCCGCCTGGTCAAATCCCCCGTCTAATGGTAGATTCCGTCTACCCATGACCCCATGAGTTCATATATGTGATTAGTTTCAAAATCCGAGTCCAAATCGACTCTCAAAACTCAATTTCTTATTTTTCAAAAACATGACAAGGTTTCACAATTTTTCAGTTTGATTCACATGATTTTGATGTTAAAATCTAAGATATAATAATGGAATATGACTAGAAATAGATTAAAATTACTTACCCAAGGTTTTTTGGTGAAAATCCCCTCTCCAAGTCGCCTCCTACCGAGTCTAGGGTTCAAAAATGTGAGCATGAGTTCAAAATCCCGTCTCTCAGCCCTTTAACCAGTTGCAGATGTCGCATTTGCGACATAGGGTTTGCATTTGCGAACCCTCGCAATTGCGGACGAGGGATCGCACTTGCGAACCCTAACAGACTCAGCTTTCATCGCAATTGCAAAAGAGTCTTCGCAATTGCGAACTGGTAGGTCATCGCAAAAGCAAACATTTGTTCGCAATTGCGAACATTGTCCGATTTCTGCTGGCTTCGAAAATGCGAAGGGGAGGTCACATTTGTGACAACTGCCCTTCACCTGTCACCTTCGCAATTGCGAGCCTGGTGTTCACATTTGCGACACCAAAGCACCAGCCACCAGATTTTGCCATTTTCAGTCCAAACCACTCTAGAACATGTCCGAAACTCATCCGAGCCCTTGGGGCTCCAAATGAAACATCCACACAAGTCTAAAAACATCATACAATCTCGCTCGTACGATCAAAATCCAAAAATAACATCTAAAACTATGAATCGAATACTAAAACGCATGAATTTCAAAGTAAAGTTCAAGAATTTCAAAAGATACAGCTAAACGTCCGAATCCTATTAAATCAACTCCAAACGACACCAGATTGTACTTATAAGTTCTAAATAACATAACGGATCTATTCAAGTCCTAAATTCAAATTCCGAGCTTGATATCTAAAAGTCAACCTACGTTCAAACTTTTCAACTTCAAATTCTCAAATTTCGGCAAATCAACACAAATCAACCTACTGACTTCCAATATCAATTCCGGGCATACGCCCAAGTCCGAAATTACGATACAAAGCTATCAGAGTCATAGAAACACATTTCAAGGGTCGTTTTTACAAAAGTTAAAGTTTGGTCAATATTCTCTAGTTAAACTTCTAAGTCAAGAATCAAGGGTTTGAATCAACTCGAAAGCTTTCTGGAACGAAACTAACCGACCCCATTAGTCATAAAATCATAACACACATGTGTGAAGTATCAAAAGGGAAAACGGGGCACAATTACACAAAACGACCGACCGGATCGTTACATATATAAATCAACAGGTGGCACACATAGTAAGGTTTTATAGGCCACCTCAGATCAATTGATGTCACATGTCCTTTTTCCGGGAAATGAGTATTTTCACTTAAAGTGACATTATTGAAAAAGAATTTATTTATTTTTATAGAGTTGCCACTTGAAATAATTATTTACGATGTCCCAAGTCAGCATTTATTTTAAAATCTCGATTCAAGGAAAGTTGACTATGTTTAAGTCTGCGAAACACAGAAGACCGAATAAGGAATTCTGTCAACCCGAGAGAAGATGTTGGGCACTCTCGGATTTCGTGTTTTAACACAGTCTCTTAACAATCACACTTGGCTTAATTATCTGATTATTACATATTTTAGAACCTAAATAAAATTACCTTTTACTGCTTTTTAGATTACTTGTTTATGGAATTATCTTTTAAACGAATTACATGTGTGTGTATCCGTGTTATTCGAGTGTCAAAATCATGTTACGCGTATGTGTACATAACTAAACACTTACTTATTAATTAGGATTGTTTGGCCAAAGTCATGAAAACACGTACCTTGATTTATTTTGGGAATCATAATTATGTCACGCAAACGTGTACATAATCACGATAATTGATTAAAAGCGCACCTAAAGCACTATGCTAATGTTCATAAGTTAATCATTTTCCTATGTTTAAGGTTATTGGCAAAGATCATGGATTGTGGCTAAGCATTATAGGCAAGAATATATAGTTTCAAGTTTTAGGATTAGTAGAATAACAGGGCAAAGGATGGATTACTTCTACAGTTTTGAATATTAATTAAATTATAGCTAACTTTAAATCAAAATAGTACGAAATTTACTTATTTGAGAAAGAACGTGTTTCCTCAAATGTGGAGGGAGCGAGAACATTAAACTCAAGTACGTTTAAAGATAAAGGTCGCATTAGTTTGGAGTTGTCACGACCCAAAATCCCAACCCGGTCGTGATGGCGCCTCTCATGAAGACAAGGCCAGCCAATTCAACTACACTACATTTAAACAGCAAAACAATACGAAAATGATATAAATATGGTTTAATAACCGAATTTTGCGGAAAAATGTAGTGAACCATCCCGACTACAGCTCGAACCGGGGTGTCACAAAGTCATGAGCCACTAATGCAATCCTAATAATAGTATAACTATTACAGTATCTTTGGCACAACTGTTTGAAGAAAGTGGAAACAACAAAATAAAAGAGATACGGGGCTGCGGACGTGAACAGCTACCTCGTAGTCTCCGAATCACCGCCCTGACAGTAGTAATCAATGCCTCGGAGCGGAACCGATAGCGCCTGAATCTGCACACATGGTGCAGGGAGTAATGTGAGTACTTCCAACTCAGTGAGTAATACACATAAATAATGACTGACAGTAAGAAAACACATAATGCACAAGGCAATCCATAATGAAGTAATGAAACATCAGTGAAATAGTAAACCAGTGTAAATTCAAGTAGAAACTCCTTTCAACAGGTAAAACATGTGCATCTTTCAAGTAAATAACGTGAAGTAAAAGAAAGCACTTTAAAACTGCCCCTCGGGCTCAGAGTCATCTAAAAACACGCCCCTCGGGCAATATTATTTAAAATAGTAAAATCTTTCAAACTCCGGTTACCAGTTGTCATTGTTACCAACTGTAACCTACAGTTGTCATTGTTACCAACTGTATTATCTCTGGTTACCTGTTGTCATTGTTACCAACTGCAATTATCATAATGGGTACCCTGCGCTCACTGTGGGTGGTTCAGACTCCGGGAGGGCTTCTTATGGCCCAAGCGCTATATCATATCTCGTGGCGGCGTGCCACCCGATCCATTTCAAAATCATTTGAAACATCATTTAGTTTTCTAAACTGAGTTCAAATAATGATTCAAATCATCAACAAATATCCCCGAAGGGTTTACATAACCGGCGTGAAGCCCAAATATGATTTCAGTAAACAGTGATAAATTACCCCTGAAGGGTTCACATAACCGGCACGAAGCCCAAATATGGCTGGAAGACAAATCTTTATATTATCAACTCAGTTCCAATCAAATAGGTAGTAAAAAAAATCATCAATCGGGACGGACCAAGTCACAATCCCCAGTAATAAACGACCCCACGCTCATCATCGAGAGTGTGCCTTACTTCAATATAGCACTACGATGTGCAATCCGGGGTTTCAAACCCTCAGAGCATCATTTACAATCATTACTCTCCTCAAACCGGCTAAATCCTTAGCCCGCGACGCCTTTGCCCTTTGAATTGGCCTCCACGTGCGTCGAATCTATTCAAATTTAGAATAATTACGTCACATTATGCTATGCGGACAAAGCCCAAGCGAAAATAATCAAAATTACTAGGAAATCTCGAAATAAGCAAAACCTGAGCCCCGGGCCCACTTCTCAAAATTCAGAAATTAGCACTCCAACGGGTTCCTTATCTCCTCACGAGTTCAACCATATAAAATTTGTCGAATTCCGACACCGGATCGACCTCTAACCCTCACACCTAAGCCTTAAGGTTTTCCACAATTTTTCCAACTTAAATCACCAATTAATTGCTAAAAATAGTGATAAACTGAGGTAATTCCTCCAAAATCGAGTTAGGAATACTTACCCCGATGTTTCTCTTGGAAACCCTCCAAGAATTGCTTCAAAACTTGTTTCAATCCGAGTTCTATGGCCCTAAGTATCTTTAAGATGACAAAAACTCTTCCTTTAAGAATTTGTCCATGAAAATCTCCTTTGAATATAATTTTGAGGTTGATTTATGGTGATTCTATGGCGTTTGGAGGTGTTCCTCTTCGTGGGTAACGAAAATGGGTCTTATAGAACAAGATGGGCATTGGGTTCTACTTAAAGGTATCAAAAATCGGGTTAAAACACCCCTGTCTGGTCAAAAATGCGATCCCCTATGCCAAAAATACGGTCCGCATTTCACCTTTGCGGTTCACATTTTTGGTCGCAATTCTCGCCCCAAGTTCTATCTCAGCTTGCGACATTCTGTGCCAAAATGCGGCCAAAATGCGGTCAGATTTGCGATCGCAGATCTGACATTTCAGCAGATTTTTCCCTCGACGCGATAATAGGCATAACTTTCTCGTACGATGTCCGAATTGGACGATTCTTTTTGCTATGGCTCCGAAATTTCAATACGGATCTAATGCTTCAATCAAAACCTAATTTAGAGTTCATTTGCATAATGTGATACCATTTATTCTTGAAGATATGACATCGACACATTCTTGAAATGCCAAAGTTAAGCTCCATCAACCATCCAAAATCCATTCGGGGCCCTCGGGACCTCAACCAAGCATGCCAACATGTACCATAACATTATTCAAATTTTTTCCAACCTTCGGAACGTTCAAATCAACAGCATAACATCAAATTCGCACCGGATTCAAGCCTAAGAATCTCAAAATTTTCTAAATCGCTCTTTTGATCTGAACCCGACCAAACCACGTCCGAATGACCTGAAATTTTGCACACAAGTCACAAATCACACATCGAAGCTACAACAACTTTCGGAATTCCATTCCGACCCTCGGATCAAAATCTTGCCTATCAACCGGAAATCGCCAAAATTCTAACTTTACATATTCAAGCCTAATTCTACACGGAACCTCCAAAACTAATTCCGATCACACTCCTAAGTCATAAATCATCTCCCGAAACTAACCGAATCATCGGAATTCACATCCGAGGCTTCTAACTCACAAGTCAACATACAGTTGACTTTTGCAACTTAAGCCTCCTTGAAAGAGACTAAGTGTCTCATTTCTTACCGATTTCACTCCGAATGCAACTTACTCAATTAAATTACCTAAAACACTGATAACAAGGCATAATGATATAGATATTAGGAAAGACGGAGCAGTAACCCATGAGACGATTTACCGGGTCGTCACATTCTCCCCCTCTTAAACAAACGTTCGTCCTCGAACGGGTCAAGAGACATACCTGGAGTTCCAAATAGGTGAGGATATCTGCTCTGCATCTCCCGCTCGGTTTCCCAAGTAGCCTCTTCCACAGTCTGACCTTTCCATTGGACTTTCACCGAAGCTTTCTCCTTGGACCTCAACTTCCGAACCTGACGATCCAAAATTGCCACTGGCTCCACCTCATAGGTCAAATTGTCATCCAACCGTATCGTGCTGAAGTCAAAAATATGAGACAGGTCCCCAATATACTTTCGGAGCATAGAAACATGAAATACTGGGTGTACACTCGACAGACTGGGTGGCAAAGCAAGCTCATAAGCCACCTCCCCAACTCGCCGAAGTACTTCAAACGGCCCAATGAACCGAGGACTCAATTTCCCTTTCTTCCCGAATCTCATAACACCTTTCATGGGAGAAACTTTCAGCAAGACCTTCTCACCAACCATGTAAGACACATCTCGAACCTTTCTATCGGCATAGCTCTTTTGCCTCGACTGTGCTGTACGAAGCCTCTCCTGGATTTCCTTCACCTTTTCTAGAGCATCTTGAACCAAGTCAGTCCCCAATAGCCTTGCTTCTCCGGGCTCAAACCAACCAACCGGAGATCTACACCGTCTCCCATACAGAGCCTCATATGGAGCCATCTGAATACTTGACTGATAGCTCTTATTATAAGCGAATTCTGCAAGAGGCAGAAACTCATCCCATGAGCCTCCGAAATCAACAGCACATGCACGCAGCAGGTCCTCCAATATCTGAATGGTACGTTCGGACTGCCCATCTGTCTGAGGATGAAATGCTGTGCTCAATTCCACCTGAGTACCCAACTCCCTCTGCACGGCTTTCCAGAACTGCGAGGTGAACTGAGTACCTCTATCAGAAATGATAGAAACTGGAACACCATTCAGCATAACAATCTCTCGGATATAAATCCTTGCCAACCGTTCTGAAGAATAGGTGGTACACACAGGAATGAAGTGTGCGGACTTGGTCAGTCGATCCACAATCACCCAAATAGCATCGAACTTCTTCAAAGTCCGTGGGAGTCCAACAACAAAGTCCATAGTGATTCGTTCCCATTTCCACTCGGGAATAGCTATCTGCTGAAGCAATCCACCCGGTCTCTGATGTTCATATTTCACTTGCTGACAGTTGAGACACCGAGCTACAAATCCCACAATATCCTTCTTCATTTTTCTCCACCAATAGTGTTGCTTCAAATCCTGGTACATCTTTGCGGCACCCGGATGAATAGAATACCGTGAGCTATGGGCCTCCTCCAGAATCAACTCCCGTAGCCCATCCACATTGGGCACACAAATTCGGCCCTGCATCCTCAACACTCCATCGTCGCCGATGGTCATATC
The DNA here is from genome assembly GCA_002018475.1 of Nicotiana obtusifolia. NCBI lineage: Eukaryota > Viridiplantae > Streptophyta > Magnoliopsida > Solanales > Solanaceae > Nicotiana > Nicotiana obtusifolia. The sequence goes on from MCJB01051799.1 coordinate 19,098, forward strand.
TTTAGCATCATTATGCTGGACTCTGTCCTTAAGGACAAGCAAATGGGGATCGTCATACTGACGTTCCCTGATGCGATCGTATAACGAAGACTGAGAAACACGCAAGCCAACACCCGGTTAGATTCTGAGATGTCTATTCTCACCAGCCTATTAGCCAAGGTCTGGACATCGACTGCGAGAGGTCTCTCTCCAACTGGAATGTATGCCAAACTCCCCATACTTACTGCCTTTCAGCTTAAAGCATCGGCCACCACATTGGCCTTTCCCGGATGGTATAGTATAGTGATGTCATAATCCTTGAGCAATTCTAACCATCGCCGCTGTCTCAAATTTAGATCCTTCTGCTTGAACAAATGCTGAAGGCAACAATGATCAGTAAACACTTCACAAGATACGCCGCATAAGTAATGCCTCAAAATCTTTAAAGCATGAACTATGGCAGCTAGCTCCAAATCATGCACGGGATAGTTCTTCTCATGAGGCTTCAACTGACGAGAAGCATAAGCAATAACTCTACCCTCCTGCATTAATACACAACCGATCCCAATTCTTGAGGCATAACAATATACGGTATATGAACCTGAGGCTAATGGTAAAACCATTACTAGAGCGGTGGTTAGGGATGTCTTGAGCTTTTGAAAGCTCTCCTCGCACTTGTCTGACCACACAAATGGAATACCCTTCTGGGTGAATTTGGTCAAGGGCGATGCGATGGATGAGAAACCCTGAACAAACCGGCGATAATAGCCTGCCAACCTGAGAAAGCTACGAATCTCGGTGACTGAGGACGTCTAGGCCAACTCTGAACCGCCTCTATCTTCTTTGGATCAACCTGTATACCCTCGCTGGACACCACGTGCCCCAAGAAAGCCACTGAATTGAGCCAAAACTCACTCTTGGAGAATTTTGCATAAAGCTTCTCCTCCCTCAATCTCTGCAACACAACTCGCAGATGATCTGCGTGCTCTTCCTGGCTACGCGAGTACACCAGAATATCATCAATAAATACCACCATGAACGAATCCAGATAAGGCTGAAACACATTGTTCATTAACTGCATGAACGCTGCTGGGGCATTGGTTAGCCCGAAAGACATAACAAGAAACTCATAGTGGCCATATCTAGTCCGGAAAGCAGTCTTAAGAATATCTGCATCCCTGATCTTTAACTGGTGATATCCTGAACGGAGATCAATCTTAGAGAACACTCGTGCTCCCTGAAGCTGGTCAAATAAATCGTCGATACGAGGCAAGGGATATTTTTTTTTGATTGTTACCTTGTTCAATTGCCTATAATCGATGCACATTCTCATCGTGCCATCCTTCTTTTTAACAAATAGAACTGGTGCACCCCAAGGTGACACACTAGGGCGAATGAACCCTTTATCTAGGAGTTCCTGAAGTTGCTCCTTTAATTCTTTCAACTCTACTGGTGCCATACGATACGGTGGAATAGAGATGGGCTGAGTGCCCGGCACCAGGTCAATACCAAAATCAATATCCCTGTCCGGTGGCATGCCCAGTAGGTCTGCAGGAAATACATCGGGAAAATCCCGCACAATTAGAACAGAATCGATGCTTGGAGTCTCAGCTCCAACATCCCTTACGAATGCTAGGTATGCAAGGCAACCCTTCCCAACCATACGTTGGGCTTTCAAATATGATATCACCCTACCGGGAATATAATGAGTCACGCCACGCCACTCGATACGCGGCACACCCGGCATAGCCAATGTAACTGTCTTATCATGACAGTCTAAAATAGCACGACATGGAGATAACCAATCCATGCCCAAAATAACATCAAAATCTACCATGCTTAATAGCAATAGATCAACTCGGGTCTCCAGACCCCCAATAGTTACTACACACGACCGATACACACGGTCTACAACAACAGTGTCACCCATCGGGGTAGACACATGAACAGGTAGAGCAAGAAGCTCACGGGGCGTACCCAAATAATGAGCAAAATATGAAGACACATATGAATAAGTGGAACCGGGATCAAACAATACGGAGGCATCTTTGTGGCAGACTAAAACAATACCTGTAATAACGGCATCAGAAGCACTAGCATCTGTCCTGCCTGGAATAGCATAGAATCGAGCTTGGCCACCGCTTGCTTGACCTCCCCCTCTAGGGCGACCTCTAGCTGCCTGACCACCACCCCTAGCTGGCTGGGCGGGTGATAAAGTAACTGGAGCAGAAGTCGAGGGTTGACCCCTCTGCTGGGACGATCTGGCACCACGACGAGGACATTTCCTCCACATGTGGCCCATCTCGCCACACTCAAAACATATCACCGGTGCTCTAGCAGATGCACTCGGTCTAGAAGGACCCTGGGTTGACGGAGAATGAGCTGGGAGGGCGCTAAGTGTTGACTGGCCCTGCTGCAACCCATGATAACCACGACCTGCAGATGCCCCATTATACCCTGGGCTTACTGACTGAGCAGGCCTGAATGAACGGCCTCTACCTTGCTGAAACTGGCCTCTCGAAGGAGTACCACTGAAATTACCCGATCCTCGAGGCCTCTTAGCCTCCCTCTCCTCGCGCTCCTGACGGCGAACCGTCTCAATCTCGCGAGCTATATCAACCACTTCCTCGAAAGTAGCACCCAATACTCTCTCCCTGGTCATCAAAATACGGAGATGGTAGTTAAGGCCATCCACAAACCTCCTGATCCTTTCACGATCAGTCGGAACCATCCAGATAGCATGTCGAGCCAATTCAGAAAATCTCGACTTGTACTGTGACACCGTCATATCCTCCTGTCGCAGCCTCTCAAACTGTCTGCCCAGCTCCTCTATGCGGGACTGCGACACATACTTCTCCAAGAAAAGAGTGGAGAACTATTGCCAAGTAAGGGGCGCTGCATCAACCGGCCTACGCCTCTCATACGCTTCCCACCAATTAAAGGCAGCTCCCGTGAATTGAAATGTGGTGAATGCCACACCACTAGACTCAAGAATCCCGGCTGTCCGGAGCATTCGCTGACACTTGTCAAGAAAACCTTGGGCATCGTCGCCCTCAGCACCACTGAATGACGAAGGCTGGAGTCTACCAAACCTCTCAAGACGACGTTGCTCATCGTCTGGCATAACTGGTACTATGTATTCCTGAGCCGGTGCAACTGGCTGGGCTGGAGGTGCCCCCGGCATCTGTAGTCCCTGGTCTACCTGCTCAGGGGTACGGGCAACTGGAGTCTGATTGCCTCTCCTGACCTGAGAAGTAGTTGCAGCTGTAGTGGCTGAAACCGCCTGAGCTAGGCCAGTACAAACAGTTAAGATTTGATCCAAGGTCTCCTAAAGACCTGGAATAGCTGCAGGCACAGCTGGTGCCTGAACTGGGGCTGCTGGAGCCTGTCCCTGAGCTGGGGCAGCTGGTGGATCAACAGATGTTGCCCTCGCTGCTCCGCCTCTACCACGACCACGACCTCGTCCACGGCCTCTGGTGGCCTCAGTTGTTGGCATTGGTGGTCGCCCACCTCGTCCAGTAGTTCGTGGCCTCACCATCTTTGAGAGAAAAGGATAGCAGAAGTTTTAGTTCTCGGATCACCAAGTTCGCACGACAAGAGTTTTCAAGAATTTGGAGTTTTCCTAAAAAGGTCCTGCAGCCTCTCGAAGATAAGTACAGACGTCTCCGTACCGATCCGCGAGACTCTACTAAACCCGCTCATGACTCGTGAGACCTATGTAACCTAGGCTCTGATACCAACACTGTCACGACCCAAAATCCCAACCCGGTCGTGATGGCGCCTCTCATGAAGACAAGGCCAGCCATTTCAACTACACTACATTTAAACAGCAAAACAATACGAAAATGATATAAATATGGTTTAATAACCGAAATTTGCGGAAAAATGTAGTGAACCNCCCACCAATTAAAGGCAGCTCCCGTGAATTGAAATGTGGTAAATGCCACACCACTAGACTCAAGAATGCCGGCTGTCCGGAGCATTCGCTGACAATTGTCAAGAAAACCTTGGGCATCCTCGCCCTCAGCACCACTGAATGACGGAGGCTGGAGTCTGCCAAACCTCTCAAGACGACGTTGCTCATCGTCTGGCATAACTGGTACTATGAATTCCTGAGCCGGTGCAACTGGCTGGGCTGGAGGTGCCCCCGGCATCTGTAGTCCCTGGACTACCTGCTCAGGTGTATGGGCAACTGGAGTCTGATTGCCTTCCCCGACCTGAGAAGTAGTTGCAGCTGTAATGGCTGAAACCGCCTGAGCTAGGCCAGTGCAAACGGTTAAAATCTGAGCCAAGGTCTCCTGAAGACCTGGAATAGCTGCAGGCACAGCTGGTGCCTGAACTGGGGCTGCTGTTGCCTGTTCCTGAGCTGGGGCAGCTGGTGGATCAACAGATGCTGCCTTCTCTGCTCTGCCTCTATCACGACCACGACTGCGTCTACGGCCTCTGGTGGCCTCAGTGGGTGGTACAGGTGGTCGTCCACCTCGTCTGGCAGTTCGCAGCCTCACCATCTGTGGAAGAACAGGATAGTAGAAGTTTTAGTTCTCGGATCAACAAGCTCGCACGACAAGAGTTTTCAAGAATTTGGAGTTTTCCTAAATAGGTTCTGCAGCCTCTCGAAGATAAGTACAGACGTCTCCGTACCGATCCGCAAGACTCTACTAAACCCGCTCATGACTCATGAGACCTATGTAACCTAGGGTTGATAACCACTCTGTCATGACCCAAAATCCCAACCCGGTCGTGATGGCGCCTCTCATGAAGACAAGGCCAGCCAATCCAAGCTAACTTCATTTTAATAGTTAAATAATACGAATATAATATAGGTATGGTTTAATAACAGTAAATTGCGAAAAAAAATATAGTAAACCATCCCGACTACAACCCTTAGATCGGGGTGTCACAAAGTCATGAGCCACTAATGAAATCCTAATAACAAAATAACTATTACAATATCTTTGGCACAATTGTTTGAAGAAAGAGTAAACAACAAAATAAAAGAGATACGGGGCTGCGGACGTGAACAGCTACCTCGTAGTCTTCGAATCACCGCCCTGACAGTAGTAATCAATGCCTCGGAGCGGAACCGATAGCGCCTGAATCTGCACACATGGTGCAGGGAGTAATGTGAGTACTTCCAACTCAGTGAGTAATACACATAAATAATGACTGACAGTAAGAAAACACATAATGCATAAGGCAATCCATAATGAAGTAATGAAACATCAGTGAAATAGTAAACCAGTGTAAATTCAAGTAGAAACTCCTTTCAACAGGTAAAACATGTGCATCTTTCAAGTAAATAACGTGAAGTAAAAGAAAGCACTTTAAAACTGCCCCTCGGGCTCAGAGTCATCTAAAAACACGCCCCTCGGGCAATATTATTTAAAATAGTAAAATCTTTCAAACTCCGGTTACCAGTTGTCATTGTTACCAACTGTAACCTACAGTTGTCATTGTTACCAACTGTATTATCTCTGGTTACCTGTTGTCATTGTTACCAACTGTAACCTACAGTTGTCATTGTTACCAACTGCAATTATCATAATGGGTACCCTGCGCTCACTGTGGGTGGTTCAGACTCCGGGAGGGGCTTCTTATGGCCCAAGCGCTATATCATATCTCGTGGCGGCGTGCCACCCGATCCATTTCAAAATCATTTGAAAACATCATTTAGTTTTTAAAACTGAGTTTAAATAATGATTCAAATCATCAACAAATACCCCCGAAGGGTTTACATAACCGGCGTGAAGCCCAAATATGATTTCAGTAAACAGTGATAAATTACCCCTGAAGGGTTCACATAACCGGCACGAAGCCCAAATATGGCTGGAAGCCCAAATATTTATATTATCAACTCAGTTCCAATCAAATAGGTAGTAAAAAAAATCATCAATCGGGATGGACCAAGTCACAATCCCTAGTAATAAACGACCCCACGCTCATCATCGAGAGTGTGCCTTACTTCAATATAGCACTACGATGTGCAATCCGGGGTTTCAAACCCTCAGAGCATCATTTACAATCATTACTCTCCTCAAACCGGCTAAATCCTTAGCCCGCGACGCCTTTGCCCTTTGAATTGGCCTCCACGTGCGTCGAATCTATTCAAATTTAGAATAATTACATCACATTATGCTATGGGGACAAAGACCAAGCGAAAATAATCAAAATTACTAAGAAATCCCGAAATTAGCAAAACCCGAGCCCCGGGCCCACTTCTCAAAATTCAGAAATTAGCACTCCAACGGGTTCCTTATCTCCTCACGAGTTCAACCATATAAAATTTGTCGACTTCCAACACCGGATCGACCTCTAACCCTCACACCTAAGCCTTAGGGTTTTCCACAATTTTCCCAACTTAAATCACCAATTAATTGCTAAAAATAGTGATAAACTGAGGTAATTCCTCCAAAATCGAGTTAGGAATACTTACCCCAATGTTTCTCTTGGAAACCCTCCAAGAATTGCTTCAAAACTTGTTTCAATCCGAGTTCTATGGCCCCAAGTATGTTTAAGATGACAAAAACACTTCCTTTAAGAATTTGTCCATGAAAATCTCGTTTGAATATAGTTTTGAGGTTGATTTATGGTGATTCTATGGTGTTTGGAGGTGTTCCTCTTCGTGGGTAACGAAAATGGGTCTTATAGAACAAGATGGGCATTGGGTTCTACTTAAAGGTATCAAAAATCGGGTTAAAACACCCCTGTCAGGTCAAAAATGCGATCCCCTATGCCAAAAATACGGTCCGCATTTCACCTTTGCGGTTCGCATTTTTGGTCGCAATTCTCGCCCCAAGTTCTGTCTCATTTTGCGACATTCTGTGTCAAAATGAGGTCAGATCTGCGATCGCAGATCTAACATTTCAGCAGATTTTTCCCTCGACGCGAAAATAGGCATAACTTTCTCATACGATGTTCGAATTGGACGATTCTTTTTGCTATGGATCCGAAATTTCGATATGGATCTAATGCTTCAATCAAAACTTAATTTGGAGTTAATTTGCATAATATGATACCACTTATTCTTGAAGATACGACATCGACACATTCTTGAAATGCAAAAGTTAAGCTCCATCAACCATCCAAAATCCATTCGGGGCCCTCGGGACCTCAACCAAACATGCCAACATGTCCCATAACATTATTCAAACTTGTTCCAACCTTCGGAACGTTCAAATCAACATCATAAAATCAAATTCGCACCGGATTCAAGCCTAAGAATCTCAAAATCTTCTAAATCGCTCTTTTGATCTAAACCCGACCAAACCATGTCCGAATGACCTGAAATTTTTCACACAAGTCATAAATCACACATCGAAGCTACAGCAACTTTCGGAATTCCATTCCGACCCTCGGATCAAAATCTCGCCTATCAACCAGAAATCGCCAAAATTCTAACTTTACCAATTCAAGCCTAATTCTACACGGAACCTCCAAAACTAATTCCGATGACAATCCTAAGTCATAAATCATCTCCCAAAACTAACCGAATCATCGGAATTCTTATCCGAGCCTTCTAACTCACAAGTCAACATACAGTTACTTTGCAACTTAAGCCTCCTTGAAATAGACTAAGTGTCTCATTTCTTACCGATTTCACTCCGAATGCAACTTACTCAATTAAATTACCTAATACACTGATAACAAGGCATAATGATACAGATATTGGAAAAGACGGATCAGTAACCCATGAGACGATTTACTGGGTCGTCACAGGAGCTTAGCCGCAAAAGGCCAAAATTTGGCCCACTATCACAAGGTGTGATTATTTCTGATGCATGAATGAGTTTGAACAAATTAACATGTCCAGGCTTCCAATGGGCTCTCACTGACGGAGCCGGTACTCTCAATTCACGATTCAGGCCACGAAATGGGCCAACTGTAACATCAGGCCCAACTATGTAAGACTTGGGCTGTAAAGGAGAAAATATACAGCTACAATCTCAGAGTGAAACATATGATTATTCATGACATTACAGGTTTGATTACTAAAAAACATGTGAAGTTTAAACCTTATTTCAATTTAGAATCAGTACATCAAAATAATTACTCTCAATAATTGCAATCACAAATACTAGTAATTTTTTGAAAGTCCTTGTGTTTTCGATTTCCAAATTCGCCCATTACTACTTGCAGAAATGCATGAGTATCACTTAGCTCACTTCAACATTTTCCTGTAGTTTTCAGTCAAACTGAACAACACTTAGCAGGAATCCAAAACAGGAGACAATAACTTTAGTTTTAGCATAAGAGATTCCATACAATTGCTTACCAAATTGATTGAGCCATAAATCAGCAGATATAATTATCCAAGTAACCAGCAATTTTAGATTAATTTTTAGCTTAAACGAGCAGTATTAACAGAACAGCAAGTGTAAACACACCTATTAATCAAACTCAATGAGCACAAAAACAGACATGGATTTAGCAGGAACAAACTCAGATCTTCATTTACATGTTCAATAGAGCTCATGAGTAAAGTATCACATACCTAAAGCAGAAAAAAAAACCAGCAGAATAAGACCAAATAAAAGTCTATAATAGAAGAAATGGTCAAATTCTGCTTCAGATTAATAGTAAACAACACCAGAATCAACATACAACCTCAATTTCTAATCCAAAACCAGCTCGAGAATCCCAGATGTTATTACAGTAGTATAGCAGAAATCAAAACAACTTTTGGAATTTGATCTTTTGTTTTGTTTTAGGAGCTTTGGTGTTAGCAAATCTTGAATTTGAATTTTAAAAATCCAGGCTGCTTCTATGGATGTCTTTATGCGTGAGTGAAAGTGAGGGTGAGTATGAGTGTGTATGAATGAATCTGTCCCTATTGTGTGAAGGGTGATGCTCTTTTTATAACAGAATGCAAGCTGCATTTTCAGTTATCCTTTTCTTTTTACTCCCTCTAAATTCTGTTTATTACCCCCTCATCCCCAAATACCCAACCATCTCCTATTTATTTCCTTGTTAGTCCTTTTCTTTCTTCTAGAATCATTCTAAGCAGTTACAAAATTATATTCCCTAGGTCTACTTCCCCAATTACCCCTCTATAACCTTGTATCTATCATCAGCTAACAAAAAAATGCTTGGGCTTCAAACCAGCAGGCCCAAGATCAAAGCCTAGATCTTTAACTTGTGATGACCCGGTAAATCGTCTCATGGGTTACTGCTCCGTCTTCCCCAATATCTGTATCATTATGCCGTGTTATCAGTGTTTTAGGTAATTTAATTGGGTAAGTTGCATTCGGAGTGAAATCGGTAAGAAATGAGACACTTAGTCTCTTTTAAAGAGGCTTAAGTTGTAAAAGTCAACTGTATGTTGACTTATGAGTTAGAAGGCTCGGCTGTGAATTTCGATGATTCGGTTAGTTTCGGGAGAGGACTTATGACTTAGGAGAGTGATCGGAATTAGTTTTGGAGGTTCCGTGTAGAATTAGGCTTGAATTGATGAAGTTAGAATTTTGGCGATTTCCGGTTGATAGGCGAGATTTTGATTCGAGGTTCGGAATGGAATTCCGAAAGTTGCTGTAGCTTCGATATGTGATTTATGACTTGTGTGCAAAATTTCAGGTCATTCGGACGTGGTTTGGTTGGGTTTAGATCAAAATAGCGACTTAGAGGATTTTGAAAACCTTAGGCTTGAATCCAACGTGAATTGGTGTTGATAAGTTGTTTTGAACGTCCCAAAGGTTGGAACAATTTTGAATAATGATATGGGACATGTTGGCGTGTTTGGTTGAAGTCCCGAGGGCCTCGAATGGATTTTGGATGGTTGATGGGGTTTAACTTTGGCATTTCAAGAATGTGTCGATGTCATATCTTTGAGAATAAGTGGTATAATATTATGCTAATGGACCTCAAATTCTGTTTTAATTGAAGCATTAGATCTGTATCTAAAATTTCGGAGCCATAGCAAAAATAATCGTCCAATTCGGACATCGTATGAGAAAGTTATGACTATTTTCGTGTCAAGGAAAAAATCTGCAGAAACGTCAAATCTGCGATCGCAAATTGACCGCAGATTGACCGTAAATCAGGTATGCGAACCGCATTTTTTACACAGAAATCGCAAACTGAGACAGAACTTGGGGCGAGGTTTGCGACCAAAGATGCGAACCGCAAAGGTGAAATGCGAACCGTATTTTTGACATAGAAAATCGCCTTTTTGACCTGATAGGGGTGTTTTAACCCGATTTTTGATGCTTTTTAAGTAGAACTCAGTGCTCATTTTGCCTTACAAGACCCATATTCGTTACCCACGAGGAGGAACACCTCCAAACACCATAGAATCACAACAAATCAACTTCAAAACCATATCCAAAGGAGATTATCTCGTGTAAATTCTTAAAGAAGGGGGTTTGACCATTCTAAACACATTTGGAGCTAGAGAGCTCGGATTGAAGTAAGTTTTGAAGCAAATCTTGGAGGGTTTCCAAGAGAAACATCGGGGAAAGTATTCCTAATTCAATTTTGGAGGAATTACCTTAGTTTATCACTATTTTTAGCAATTAATTGGTGATTTAAGTTGGGAAAATTGTGGAAAACCCTAAGGCTTAGGTGTGAGGGTTAGAGGTCGATCCGGTGTCGGAATTCGACAAAATTTATATGGCTGATCTCGTGAGAAGATAAGGAACCCATTGGGGTGAAAAGTACTGAATTTCAAGACGTGGGCCCGGGGCTCGGGTTTTGCTAATTTCGGGATTTCTTAGTAAATTCGATTGTTTTTGCTTGGGTTTTATTCCCTCAACATATTGTGACGTAATCATTCTGAATTTGGATAGATTCGACGCACGTGGAGGCCAATTCAAAGGGCAAAGGCATCGCGGGCTAAGGATTTAGCCGGTTTGAGGTGAGTAATGCTTGTAAATGATGTCCTGAGGGTTTGAAACCCCGGATTTGCACATCGTAGTGCTATGTTCTGTCGTTTACTACTGGGGATTGTGACTTGGTCCATCCCGAATGATGATTTTACTACATAATTGATTGAAACTCATTGATATCATCATATTTGGGCATCTCGCCGATTATGTGAACCCTTCAGGGGTATTTGTCATTGTTTACTAAATCATACTTGGGCATCTCGCCGATTATGTGGACCCTTCAGGGGTATTATTTGGCATCTCGCCGGTTATGTGGACCCTTCAGGGGTATTATTTGGTATCTCGCCGGTTATGTGAACCCTTCAGGGGTATTGTTGCTGCATTGATTCATTTCATAAACTCATTTTTGAAACTTAAGTGGTATTTTCAAATGATTTAAATGGATCGGGTGGCACGCCGCCACGAGATGTAATGTGCATGGATCGAGTGACACGCCGTCACGAGATATTGCGCTACTGAACTTCCCACAGTAAGCGCCGGGTACCCAGGGAGCGGGTGGCACGCCGCCACGATAGTCATGACTTGCGTTGCATTGCATTGCATTCCATTTTTGGTTGTGTTGGTGTTATTTCCATTTACTTCACGTTATCTACTTGAGATGTTACGTGTTTTTACTGTTCCGTTGTGGATTGCTCTAAGTCTTATGTGTTTCTTACTTTCAGTCATTATTTATATTTATTACTCACTGAGTTGGAAGTATTCACATTACTCCCTGCACCATGTGTGCAGATTCAGGCGTTATCGGTTCCGCCCCGAGGTACTGACTACTACTATTGTCAGGGTGGTGATTCAGAGATTACGAGGTAGCTGTTGGCATTCGTAGCCCGTATCTCTTTTATGTTGTTGTTTCCACTTTCTTCAAATAATTGTGCCAAAGATATTGTAATAGTTATTTTATTATTAGGATTTCATTAGTGGCTCATGACTTTGTGACACCCCGATCTGAGGGTTCCTATATTTTTCCGCTAATTTCGGTTATTAAACCGTACTTATATTATTTTCGTATTATTTAACTATTAAAAATGAATTTAGTTTGGATTGGCTGGCCTTGTCTTCATGAGAGGCGCCATCACGACCGGGTTGGGATTTTGGGTCGTGACAGAGTTGGTATCAGAGCCTAGGTTACATAAGTCTCACGAGTCATGAGCAGGTTTAGTAGAGTCTTGCGGATCGGTACGGAGACGTCTGTACTTATCTTCGAGAGGCTGTAGAACCTTTTTAGGAAAATTCCATATTCTTGAAATTCTTGTCGTGCGAACTTGTTGATCCGAGTACTAAAACTTCTGCTATCCGTTCTCTCACAGATGGTGAGGCCACGAACTACTGGACGAGGTGGACGACCACCAGTACCACCCACTGAGGCCACCAGAGGCCGTAGACGCGGTCGTGGTCGTGGTAGAGGCAGAGCAGAGAGGGTAGCATCTGTCGATCCACCAGCTGCCCCAGCTCAGGAACAGGCTCCAGTAGCCCCAGTTCAGGCACCAGCTGTGCCTACAGCTATTCCAGGTCTTCAGGAGACCTTGGCTCAGATTTTAACCGTTTGTACTGGCCTAGCTCAAGCGGTTTCAGCCACTACAGCCGCAACTACTTCTCAGGCCGGGGGAGGCAATCAAATTCCAGTTGCCCGTACACCTGAGCAGGTAGTGCAGGAACTTCAGATGCCGGGGGCACCTCCAGCCCAGCCAGTTGCACCGGCTCAGGAATTCATAGTACCAGTTATGCCGGACGATGACAGCGTCGTCTTGAGAGGTTCGGTAGACTCCAGCCTCCGTCATTCAGTGGTGCTGAGGGCGAGGATGCCCAAGGTTTTCTTGACAAGTGTCAGCGAATGCTCCGGACAGCTGGGATTCTTGAGTCTAGTGGTGTGGTATTTACCACATATCAATTCACGGGAGCCGCCTTTAATTGGTGGGAAGCGTATGAGAGGCGTAGGCCGGTTGATGCAACACCCCTTACTTGGCAGCAGTTCTCCGTTCTTTTCTTAGAAAAGTATGTGCTGCAGTCCCGCAGAGAGGAGTTGCGTAGACAGTTTGAATGGCTGCTACAGGGGGATATGACTGAGTACAATACGAGGCAAGATTTTCTGAGTTGGCTCGACATGCTGTCTGGATGGTTCCGACGGATCGTGAAAGGATCAAGAGGTTTGTGGATGGTCTTAACTATAATCTCCGTATTTTTATGACCAGGGAGAGAGTATTGGGTGCTACTTTCGAGGAAGTGGTTGATATAGCTCGCGAGATTGAGACGGTTCGCCGTCAGGAGCGAGAGGAGAGGGAGGCTAAGAGGCCTCGAGGATCGGGTAATTTCAGTGGTACTCCTTCGAGAGGCCAGTTTCAGCAAGGTAGAGGCCGTTCATTCAGGCCTGCTCAGTCAGTAAGCCCAAGGTATAGTGGGGCATCTGCAGGTCGTGGCTATCATGGGTTGCAGCAGGGCCAGTCAACACTTAGCGCCTTTCCAGCTCATTCTCCGTTAGCCCAGGGTCCGTCTAGACCGAGTGCATCTGCTAGAGCACCAGTGAGCTGTTATGAGTGTGGCGAGATGGGCCACATACGGAAATATTGTCCTCATCATGGAGCTAGATCATTCCAACAGAGGGGTCAACCCTCGACTTCTGCTCCAGTTACTTTATCACCCGTTCAGCCAGCTAGGGGCGGTGGTCAGGTAGCTAGAGGTCGCCCTAGAGGGGGAGGTCGAGCAGGCGGTGGCCAGGCTCGATTCTATGCTATTCCAGGCAGGACAGATGCCAGTGCTTCTGATGCCGTTATTACAGGTATTGTTTCAGTCTGCCACAAAGATGCCTCTTTATTGTTTGATCCCGATTCCACTTATTCATACGTGTCTTCATATTTTGCTCATTATTTGGGTATGCCCCGTGAGCTTCTTTCTCTACCGGTTCATGTGTCTACCCCGATGGGTGTCACTGTTGTTGTAGACCGTGTGTATCGGTCGTGTGTAGTAACTATTGGGGGTCTGGAGACCCGAGTTGATCTATTGCTATTAAGCATGGTAGATTTTGATGTTATTTTGGGCATGGATTGGTTATCTCCATGTCGTGCTATGTTAGACTGTCATGCTAAGACAGTTACTTTGGGTATGCCGTGTGTGCCGCGGACCGAGTGGCGTGGCGTGATTGATTATATTCCCGGTAGGGTGATATCATATTTGAAAGCCCAACGTATGGTTTGGAAGGGTTGCCTTGCATACCTAGCATTCGTAAAGGATGTTGGAGCTGAGACTCCAAGCATCGATTCTGTTCCAGTTGTGCGAGATTTTGCTGATGTATTTCCTGCAAACCTGCCGGGCATGCCGCCGGACAGGGATATTGATTTCGGTATTGACCTGGTGCCGGGCACTCAGCCCATCTCTATTCCACCGTATCGTATGGCACCAGTAGAGTTGAAACAATTAAAGGAGCAACTTCAGGAACTCCTAGATAAAGGTTTCATTCGCCCTAGTGTGTCACCTTGGGGTGCACCGGTTCTATTTGTGAAAAAGAAGGATGGCACGATGAGAATGTGCATCGATTATAGGCAATTGAATAAGGTAACGATCAAGAAAAAATATCCTTTGCCTCGCATTGATGATTTATTTGACCAGCTTCAGGGAGCACGAGTGTTCTCTAAGATTGATATCCGTTCAAGATATCACCAGTTAAAGATCAGGGATGCAGATATTCTTAAGATTGCTTTCCCAACAAGATATGGCCATTATGAGTTTCTTGTTATGTCTTTCGGGCTAACCAATGCCCCAGCAGCGTTCATGCAGTTAATGAACAATGTATTTCGGCCTTATCTGGATTCGTTCGTGGTGGTATGTATTGATGATATTCTGGTGTACTTGCGTAGCCAGGAAGAGCACGCAGAACATTTGCGAGTTGTATTGCAGAGATTGAGGGAGGAGAAGCTTTATGCAAAATTCTCCAAGTGTGAGTTTTGGCTCAATTCAGTGGCTTTCTTGGGGCACGTGGTGTCCAGCGAGGGTATACAGGTTGATCCAAAGAAGATAGAGGCGGTTCAGAGTTGGCCTAGACCGTCCTCAGTCATCGAGATTCGTAGCTTTCTCGGGTTGGCAGGCTATTATCGCCGGTTTGTTCAGGGATTCTCATCCATTGCATCGCCCTTGACCAAATTGACTCAGAAGGGTATTCCATCTGTATGGTCGGACAAGTGTGAGGAGAGCTTTCAAAAGCTCAAGACAGCCCTAGCCACAGCTCCAATATTGGTTCTACCATCAGCCTCAGGTTCGTATATCATCTATTGTGATGCCTCGAGAGTTGGGATTGGTTGTGTACTAGTGCAGGAGGGTAGAGTTATTTCTTATGCTTCTCGTCAATTGAAGCCTCATGAGAAAAACTATCCCGTGCATGATTTGGAGCTTGCAGCCATAGTACATGCGTTAAAGATTTGGAGGCATTACTTATACGGCGTATCTTGTGAGGTGTTCACTGATCATCGTAGCCTTCAACATTTGTTCAAGCAGAAGGATCTAAATTTGAGGCAGCGGCGATGGCTAGAATTGCTCAAGGATTACGATATTACTATATTATACCATCCGGGAAAGGCCAACGTGGTGGCCAATGCTTTGAGCCGAAAGGCAGTGAGCATGGGGAGCTTGGCATACATTCCATTTGGAGAGAGACCTCTCGCAGTCGATATCCAGACCTTGGCCAATAGGTTTGTGAGATTAGACATCTCGGAATCTAATCGGGTGTTGGCTTGCGTGGTTTCTCGATCTTCGTTATATGATCGCATCAGGGAGCGTCAGTATGACGATCCGCATTTGCTTGTCCTTAAGGACAGAGTTCAGCATAATGATGTTAAAGATATGACCATCGGCGACGATGGGGTGTTAAGGATGCAGGGTCGAATTTGTGTACCCAATGTGGATGTTCTTCGGGAATTGATCCTCGAGGAGGCCCATAGCTCGCGGTATTCCATTCATCCGGGTGCCGCAAAGATGTATCGGGATTTGAAGCAACACTATTGGTGGAGAAAAATGAAGAAGGATATTGTGGGATTCATAGCTTGGTGTCTCAATTGTCAGCAAGTAAAATATAAACACCAGAGGCCGGGTGGTTTGCTTCAGCAGATAGCTATTCCCGAGCGGAAATGGGAGCGGATCACTATGGATTTTGTTGTTGGACTCCCACGGACTTTGAAGAAGTTCGATGCTATTTGGGTGATTGTGGATCGGCTGACCAAGTCCGCACACTTCATTCCTGTGTGTACCACCTATTCTTCAGAACGGTTGGCAAGGATTTATATCCGAGAGATTGTCCGGCTGCATGGTGTTCCAGTTTCTATCATTTCAGATAGAGGTACTCAGTTCACTTTGCAGTTCTGGAAAGCCGTGCAGAGGGAGTTAGGTACTCAGGTGGAATTGAGCACAACATTTCTTCCTCAAACGGATGGGCAGTCCGAACGTACCATTCAGATACTGGACGACATGTTACGTGCATGTGTTATTGATTTCGGAGGCTCATGGGATGAGTTTCTGCCTCTTGCAGAATTTGCTTATAACGACAGCTACCAGTCAAGTATTCAGATGGCTCCGTATGAGGCTCTGTATGGGACATGTTGGCGTGTTTGGTTGAAGTCCCGAGGGCCTCGAATGGATTTTGGATGGTTGATGGGGTTTAACTTTGGCATTTAAAGAATGTGTCGATGTCGTATCTTCGAGAATAAGTGGTATAATATTATGCAAATGGACTCCAAATTCTGTTTTAATTTAAGCATTAGATCCGTATCGAAATTTCGGAGCCATAGAAAAAGAATCGTCCAATTCGGACATCGTATGAGAAAGTTATGCCTATTTTCGTGTCAAGGAAAAAATCTGCAGAAACGTCAAATCTGCGATCGCAAATTGACCGCAGATTGACCGCAAATCAGCTATGCGAACCACATTTTT
>MCJB01051799.1:36502-49516 GCA_002018475.1 Nicotiana obtusifolia
TTTTTGCTTGGGTTTTATTCCCTCAACATATTGTGACGTAATTGTTCTGAATTTGGATAGATTCGACGCACGTGGAGGCCAATTCAAAGGGCAAAGGCATCGCGGGCTAAGGATTTAGCCGGTTTGAGGTGAGTAATGCTTGTAAATGATGTCCTGAGGGTTTGAAACCCCAGATTTGCACATCGTAGTGCTATGTTCTGTCGTTTACTACTGGGGATTGTGACTTGGTCCATCCCGAATGATGATTTTACTACGTAATTGATTGAAACTCATTGATATCATCATATTTGGGCATCTCGCCGATTATGTGAACCCTTCAGGGGTATTTGTCATTGTTTACTAAATCATACTTGGGCATCTCGCCGGTTATGTGGACCTTTCAGGGGTATTATTTGGCATCTCGCCGGTGTTGTGGACCCTTCAGGGGCCGGTTATATGGACCCTTCAGGAGTATTAATTAGCATCTCGCCGGTTATGTGAACCCTTCAGGGGTATTGTTCCTGCATTGATTCATTTCATAAACTCAGTTTTGAAACTTAAATGATATTTTCAAATGATTTAAATGGATCGGGTGGCACGCCGCCACGAGATGTAATGTGCATGGATCGGGTGACACGCCGTCACGAGATATTGCGCTCCTGAACCCCCCACAGTAAGCGCCGGGTACCCAGGGAACGGGTGGCACGCCGCCACGATAGTCATGACTTGCATTGCATTGCATTGCATTGCATCGCATTGCATTTTTGGTTGTGTTGGTGTTGCTTCCATTTACTTCACGTTATCTACTTGAGATGTTACGTGTTTTTACTATTCCATCGTGGATTGCTCTAAGTCTTATGTGTTTCTTACTTTCAGTCATTATTTATATTTATTACTCACTGAGTTGGAAGTACTCACATTACTCCCTGCACCATGTGTGCAGATTCAGGCGTTATCGGTTCCGCCCCGAGGTACTGACTACTACTATTGTCAGGGTGGTGATTCAGATATTACGAGGTAGCTGTTGACGTTCGCAGCCCGTATCTCTTTTATTTTGTTGTTTCTACTTTCTTCAAACAATTGTGCCAAAGATATTGTAATAGTTATTTTATTATTAGGATTTCATCAGTGGCTCATGACTTTGTGACACCCCGATATGAGAGCTGTAGTCGGGAGGGTTCCTATATTTTTCCGCTAATTTCGGTTAATAAACCGATACTTATATTTCGTATTATTTAACTGTTAAAAATGAAGTTAGTTTGGATTGGCTGGCCTTGTCTTCATGAGAGGCGCCATCACGACCGGGTTGGGATTTTGGGTCGTGACATAATTCCTCTCAACCCAAATTCTAACCTAATGGGCTTGCTGTCCAATAAGACAGGCCCATTGCTAAACTAAACCACACAGTCAAATAAATTTAAAATCAAGTTTCAATTGAAAGCTAAACAAACATTAGTTTAAAGTTAAAACCAATTTAAAACACAATTACATTAATTGACACATGCAATTAACTGTCAATCTAGATGTGCAAACATGTAATTCTACAATTAGCATGCAAGGGATTACCAACTCAACTACCAAAATAAAGACTAAATGAAATTACTATTTGAGTAATCAATCTGAAACACTGAAGGAGGGAAAAAGGAATTACCAACTGAAAGATGCCCACGGCCGACACTCAATAAAACTCTAACGAGCAAAAATTATCGCTATATGAGCACTAGTCGAGATTTCTCCATTTTGGCTAGTGCTACACACATCGAAGCTTTTAGCCAGCCGAGAAAGAAGAGAGACGAAAGATTCGGAGGGATCCGGCTGGTCAACGGATTTTTACCAGTTTCCTGCAGTCTTAAAACGAACCAAGACTTCCATGAAATGGTAATACACAGCGGGAGAGGTCGATTGGTGTTAGTATTAGACACAAACAAGCCTAGATTTGGGAAAACTAAAAAAAGGAAACAAATTAGGGTTCTGACAATTCCTAGATCTACTATTCGACGGGTTTGGAAAGGATTTTAGGGAAGCTAAGGGTATGAGAGGCATGAGGGGAGCATGAGGTTTATTTGGTGATGTTTTGGGTAGATTTGCGGTTTGTATGCTTCCATAGGAGATTTTCGGTAGGTGTTGGACGACAGAGAGAGGTGGAGGATAAGAGAGAGAGAGTGGGAGAAGGAGACGAGTTCTTAAAGGGTTTTGGGGTGGTCGGTCTCTAAGACAGTTTTAAGAGGTTGGGAACTCAGTTCCTAATCGTTAAATCACATGGAAACAAAAGGTTGAGATTATTTGGTCGACCGTTTGACTTAAAGCGGGGTTGTTTACAAGCAAAATTGCGTCATGTAGGTTAGTGAGGAACCTGCACCGGGTGTAAACTTGGGGCAGACGGGTTATTTCATAAGATTTGGGCCTTAAGGCTTGGCCCAATATACTTAGTAGCCAACAACCTCTGTTTTTCTTTTGTGTTGATTTTCAAAATTAGTCACTTAGTCTAAAGATCCTAATTAAATCCTAATTTTGCAAAGTCAACCTCATAACCTATTTTATATTTTAAACTACCAAATTAATTAGTATTAGAAATTAAAAGAAAAGAAAATATTAATTAAACCTAAAATGCAAAATGCGAAGTAACTAATACATTTTTTTTGATTTTGTATTTTCTAATGCAAGTACCATGTAATTAAGATCTAAAATGTAAAAATTAAAATATAAAATATTTTTGTCACTTTTATGATTTAAAATGTTACTAAAGATGCACCAAACATCAATACGCATGTTTACCCTTAAATCCGAGTAACAATTAAATTTGTTCGTAGTGCTAAGGACGTGTGAATCAATTTGATACAACGTAAAATATAATGACAAATAATTGAAATATAATAAATAGAAAAGGAATAGCCAAACCACAGTAATTGAATAGCTGATAATGAAATGCAATAGGGAGGATTCGATAAACAGTAACGGTTCTTAGTATTTTCTCTCGTATATCTTGTGTCTTACAATGAAGGTAGATACCCTTCTTATAGGTAAAAGAAAGACTCCTTAATATGGTAAAAACCCTAATTACAAGATAAAATCCCTTTAATTAAGGGATGGGATATCTCTAAAATGGTGGCTTAACGTCTATAACGGTTGAGATATTCGCTCCCGCCGAAATATCAGGAATCCACGAAATATCCGGTCGAAACTGATCTTTTGTTACAAGATGTGCTTTCGTCGGCCAATGTCGGTCACCCCGTTTCGGTTGCTCCAATTTCGTGCTCGACTTGCTGACCTCGAATCGAGGTAACCCGGTCTTGCATTGTGTCCGGGCTCGACTCTTCTCGAGCAATCGATCGTATTCGACCCAATACAACGCACAAAACAAATCTAATAAAATAATGATAAAATTCCTAAAATTCTATAACAATAATTGAAAGCTACTTTGGAATGTTTTAGGAGTAATATTTATATCGGGCAAAAATTACGTGCTCACAGCTGCCCTCTTTGCTCAGAAACATGAAGAGTTTTTGAGGAAAGATAAAGTGAGCAATTATGAGCAATTTTTGCCCGTTTGATACTCCATGGAAGCATTTGAAAACGTTTGGCCGAACATTGCTTTCGATATTGCCTGCATATCCTTAGCTGTAAAGGAATCAGACCAGTGTAGTTCTGGAAGCTTTGGTAGCTGAGACTGCCGAAAAGCTGTGATTTCACTGCTGTTGCTGTTGTTACCGCTTGCTGAACTTCTTATTACAAAAAAATCCAAAATTAAAAGAAGCTAAACGTGCATATCAACAACAAGTTACACGGTTCCTATCTATAAGTCTTCTGAAGCTTGGTCTTGAGTCTTGTCTGATTTTTCATGCAGATTCTGATCTGAACCTTGATACCTACTAGCTATAAGTACTAGTTCATTCCTCTATGGCTTTTTCTTTGGTCAAAATGGAGGACATAATGATTGTGACTTCAGTAATGTCTTGTACAACCATATTCTTCTTTCATCTGCTTTTCATCTTGAATTGGCTTCTTTTCTTTCCTATTTCTTTTATTCTGGATTGAGACTTCTTTTTTTGGTCATCTCAAACCCTGTGCCTTGAGGTAAAACGTATCTAGACACCAAAACAAACAAATGAACAAAGTTTTCTGCCCTAACTTACACTAGGAAAATTTCGTGAATTACTGTAACAAAAATTCTAAACTACTTCTTTATTGAAAGCTATAAAATGTCGGGAATGGTTTACCTCGGGGAAATCATGGTTCTTTGGGGATGGTGTACCCTTATTGTAAAAATAATGCCTCAACTAAGGATTGGTGTACCTTATATTGGGAAAATATGATCAGGGAATGGTGTACCCTATATTGGCAATGATATCAGGGAATGGTGTACCCTACATTTAAGATCATTTAACTAGGGAGTGGTGTACCCTACGTTGGAAACATACCTGTTCCGACCCTTTGGTTCTTGGAATAGAAGCTTAAGTAGAATGTTGACCAAACTTTGACTTTTGTGAAAATGACCCCAGAATGGTGTTTTGATGGTTTCTCTAGCTTCCTATTGCGGTTTTCTACTTAGGCGTATGCTCGAAATCGAATTCGGAGGTCCGTAGTTGTTTTTCGAAAATTGGCAATTTAAGGTTTAGAAGTTTAACTGTAGGTTGAATTTTGGCTATTGGGTTCAGAATTGGATTTTGGGACTTAGAATAGGTCCTTTATGCTATTTAGAACTTGTCTACAAAATTTGATAGCGTTTGGAGTTGATTTTATAGGATTCATACACTTAATTGCAATACTAGAGGTTCTTGAACTTTACTTTGAAACTCATGCGTTTCGGTGTTCGATTCGTAGTTCTATACGTTATTTTTGTGTTTTGATCATGTGAGCGAGTATGTATGATGTTTTAGACTTGTGTAGATTTTTGTCTTGGGCCCCGATGGCTCGGATGATTTTCGGACGTGTCGCGGAATGGTTTGGATTGAAATGGAATTTCTGGTGTGTAACAACCCGATCCGTCGTTTTGAGCTTTAGTATTCCATTCGGTTGTATGAGACTTTGATTAGATTCATATTAGGTATTATGACTTGCATGTATGGTTAGTTTCGGTTTTCGAGTGGTTCAGGATTGATTTGGAAGAATTATTCTCGTTTTAGAAGCTCTAAGTTGGAAGAGTTGACCAAGGTTTGACTTTTGAGAAAACGAACTCGGAATCAGGTTTTAATTATTCCAATAGTTTTTATGATAATTTTGGACTTGTTGAAAAATTTTGGTTAAATTTCGATGAGTTTTGAATAAGGTTGGGTTGTATGGTGATTGTTTTCGGTTTCTACATCGATTTGAGTATAAAGGTTACCATATTGAGCAAATGGCCTTTGATTCGTGTTTCGACTAAACCATTATATCTATATCATAATATTGGAACCATAGCAACTAAATCATCAAGTTTTGACATCGTATGAGGAATTTATCATCATTTTACTAAGAATTGGGTTGCTAGATTTTCAGATTAATTATGAAATTGCCACTGAATTTGTATTTAAAAATCTGCACTATTTTCAAATATTGAAACCAACATATCTCCTCTATTATAAGGTCAAATGGATTGATTAAAAGCCTAACGTAACTGGAATTTCATGAGGAATCCATTAAAGACATCAAAAGTGAGTTTCAGGATCATTTGGCACAAGAAACGAGGCAGAAAACTGAGCATTTTTGGCTATTAATGTTGTTGGAGTTTTTCTCATCTTGAAAGTTTCGGATTGGGAGAATTCAAGGATGTTCTTCAAGTTTCTTCCATGGGGTAAGGTGTAAACCATAACCTAAGTATTTTCCTTTCATTCATTCCCTTGGTTTAAGCTTTAATCCATGATTTTAATTGAAAACCCATTTAATTCTTTAAATCAAGACCTAGGGTATATCCTAAATTTTAAAAATTGAAACTGAGTTAGAGGCATTTATTTCTTGATTCATTTTGGGGTCTTATTCTCCTAATATAGGAGAACAACATACTCGAATTTGGCGAGTTTTGGAGAAGTATTTAGGAAGATATGGGAGCAACTAGTGTGGGTTGGACTCTTGGGTTATGAACACCCAAGAGCGATGTTTTGGCAAATTAGTTGAGCTATCAGACTCCGATTGAGTCAGTTTTCATTTGTGTGAGCTTGTATTTGTTCGTGATTTGCTTGTTTAAGCTTGGATTCGGAATCCAAGACAGGCACGACGTTGAGTTTTGTTGACTTTTTGGGGAAAATAATAAGGTTCATAGCTATATTTATTGTACTTGATTTCTCTTGCATTGTTTGATGTTATAAAATCATTTTTGGTTAGATTTGAGCCGTGTGGAGGCGAATTTTAGGGAAAATCTATTTTGGAGGATTGATATGCATGTAGTGGTATAAAGCTAGGGGTTTATATGCATGCGGTGAGATAAGGTGGGCTCGATACGCGTGTTGCTAGTAGGGTACTTGAAGTCACGCGGTGAGATAAGCTGGGCTAAAACGCGTGTAGTTATTTCGGGAAAAATAATTTTCAAAACTAAATGTAAGGCTCATGCGGTTATATAAGAAAATATTGTGATTGAAATTGTGAAAAGTGAATATGAGGCGATACCTTGGTTGTGATTTTTATTGTACATTCCATGTTGAAAAAACTTGTTGATTTGAACGGTCATTGTTCTTACTTCAATCATTCATCTACATTTTGATTGTGTTTGGTTATTCTTTGTTATCTTGATGTTGGAACGATTGTGGTTTCTTATGTGAGTCATGCATTCTACGTGATTTGTTGTGTTGCTTTAACATGCCAATCTGTGACTCCATTATAACTTGGTGAATTGATTGTCAATGTGAATTTAATTGCGTGGAGTCACTATATCATATTCTGTTGAGTTGTTAGTAATATAATGGTTTAAATAAAAGAATTATTAACATGCTTAATTCTATGTGCCTCTTAAGATAGAACTCGTTATCTCACTCGATGCCTTATTATTCTAAATGGTTATCGCACTTTCACTATAATTAGGTTTTCACATTATACTCATTACGCTGTTAGATGTTGTTTACCTTACTTAAAATTGTTATCATGTTTTTCCTTAACAAAATCTATATTTAATTCGTTAATTTAATTTATGTTTTGTTTTGTTTAAATGATACTTTTAATCATTTTTATTGATTTCTAAACTAAACCCATCTTATACTCTGTTTAGTACAAAAAATCAGTAACAAGGATACAATAAAAGGTAAGGAGCAAATAGCGACTGCCAATATCCAACCCCCTCCAGAAGTCAAAGACTTTAAATTAAAAAGTCTCGATGACTTGGAGAAACTTCTTAGTAAGAAATTTGAAGGATTTAGAATTAGTCCTTTAAATTTAGAAAATCTTTCTAGTGAAGAAAGAAAAGAAAAACTTTCTGATGAGATTAATAAAATCTCAGAGAAATTTGCTAGAAAACCAGTACAAAGGATGTACTATTATCATAGACCAACCCCTCAGGATGTCTTACTGGAAGAACCTGAGACCAATTACTTCTCACAGAGTTATAGTGGTAAAGAAATCTATGAATGGAACATAGATGGTTTTACAGATAGGCAGATTTACATTCATGTGCATAGGATGCTTATGTATAGTACTATCTGTAAAGTGAATAATAATTCTAAGAAAGCCATAGCAATATGATTATCGCTGGGTTTACTGGCCAATTAAAAGGCTGGTGGGATAATTATTTGACTAATAGTCAAAGAGCTGATATTTTAGGAGCTGTTAAAATGGAGAATGGACAAAATGTGCAAAGTATAGTCTATTCTTTAGTTCTTAATATTATAGAACATTTTTCAGGCAGATGGTCAGATAATAGTGAGACTATTAGAACTATGCTTCAAAACCTAAGGTGTCATACACTCACTGAATTTAGATGGTATAAGGATGTATTTCATTCAAGAGTTATGGAATTACCTGAGTGTAATAGTACTCACTGGACGTCTAAGTTTATAGATGGGCTTCCCACTTTATTTGCTAAAAGAATTAGGAAGACCCTTAGAGGTACTGCTATGAGTATAGATTATAATAGTTATACTTATGGTAAGCTGATTAGTGTATGCACCCAGGAAGGTTTAGCTCTTTGTAATGAGATTAAGCTAAACCAAGAGATTAAGAAACACCGTCTAAATGAGAGACAACAATTAGGAGAGTTCTGTGAGCAGTTTGCTATAGATATCCCCAAAATTAAGAAACCTCATAGGAAGAAGAAAGACCAAAAAGAGTCTTATAAATACAAAAGAAAAAAGAAAATGAACCCCAAAAAGAGAAGGGAGAAGACCGAAAAGAGAAGGTCTAGTTATAAGAAGAGAAAAGATTTTACCTAATGCCTGTTATAAGTGTGGTAACATAGGCCATTACGCCAAAGATTGTAAGGTTAAGGATAAAATTAAGAATCTTGACCTAGATGATAGTGTTAAGGATGCTTTGTATAATATCCTTTTGAATTCTTCTAGGGATAATTCCCCAGTAAGTAGTGACACTGAAGCTTCAACGGATAAAGATTTGAAAGTGTTACAAAATGAAGAATACTATTCTTCATCAGATTCATAGTGTGGACCTTGTAAGCAGAAACAAGGTGAGTGTTGTGATAACAACACAGAAGACGAGTTTTATAATATTTATTCGCAATTTAAGGATTTAGATATAAATGTCCTTACAAATGATAGCTTATTAGAACTCCTTAGAGTCATAAAGGATCCTGAATTAAGATCACAGATTATAGATAAGATAGATCCCACTAAAGATAATAGTTCTAAGAATTCTGAAATAGAAGGAATTCCCTCTCAAAAGGGTCCTTACACAATGTCTGATATTAAGAGGATTTTAAGAGAAAAATCCCAGGCCATTGACAGGCCAACCACTGTTCAAGACTTGAAAGAAGAGATTAATAATCTCAAGAATGAAGTCTCAGATCTAAAGGCTTCTAATATAGCCTTAGATAATAGGATTATCAAATTGGAAAATCCTCAAATGACTACAATTCTAGAATTCAGTACTGATATCACTGAATTAGATATTGGTCCTAGTACCTCTAATACAAGGGAAAAAGAGGATTTCTTAGGAATTGTGAATTTACCTGACAATGAATTTTTGCAGAAATTACAGTTCTTTACTACGCAGAAGTTTTTAATAAAGGTAACTCTTTTAATTGATTATAACTTCAAAAAAGAGTTTGTTGCATTGTTTGATAGTGGTGCAGATTTAAATTGCATAAAAGAAGGAATTATACCTTCTAGATATTTTCATAAAACTACTCATAGATTAAAAAATGCTAGTGGTCAGCATATGAGTATTACTTATAAATTACCCAAAGCTTTTATTTGTAAATATAATATTTGCATCCCTAAAAATTTTGTATTAATAAAAGATATTCACCAAGATATTATATTAGGTGTACCATTTTTTCATAAAATTATGCCTTTTACTAATTGGGATGCTAATTGTTTTACAGGTACTTACAAAAGTAAGCCTATTACTTTTGAGTTTATAACTCAACCAATTCAAAGATTTTTAAATGAAATTATTTCTACTAATATTACTGCAAAAAATAAGCAGATTGATTTTCTCAAAAATGAAACTTGCAGTCTTACTATTGAGCAAGATTTACAAGCTCCTAAATTAATAGAAAAAATTAATTCAATAAAGAATCAGTTTTCTTTACAGATATGTGGAGACCATCCAAATCAATTTTGGAGTAGGAAACGTCATATAGTAAGTCTTCCTTATGAAGAAGGCTTTTTAGAGGATAATATCCCAACTAAAGCCAGGACATGCCAAATGAATTCCGAATATTTGGAATTATGTAAAAAAGAAATTGATTCTCTAATAGAGAAAAGGTTTAATAAAACCTTCAAAGTCCAAATGGTCTTGCACTGCTTTCTATGTTAATAAACATGCAGAACAGGAACGTGGTGTTCCTAGGCTGGTTATAAATTATATGCCCCTTAATAAGGCGCTAAAATGGATCCGATATCCTATTCCTAATAAAAAGGATTTATTGGATAAACTCCATGAAGCGATTATATTCTCATAGTTTGATTTAAAATCAGGCTATTGGCAGATTCAAATATCTGAATCGGATAGATATAAAACTGCTTTTAATGTTCCAATGAGACAATATGAGTGGGATGTTATGCCTTTTGGCTTGAAAAATGCTCCTTCTGAATTTCAGAATATTATGGATGATATTTTTATTTCCTATACTAATTTTATAATTGTTTATATAGATGATATTTTGGTATTTTCAAAAAATATTGAAAGTCATTTTCGACACTTAGAAATTTTTAGGAAAATCATTATACAAAATGGTCTAGTTATTTCTAAACCAAAAATGAATCTTTTCCAAACTAACATTAGATTTTTAGGTCATATATTGAAAAGGGGAAAATAATCCCTATTAATCGTAGTATTGAATTTGCTTCAAAATTTCTTGATGTTATAACTGATAAAATTCAATTGCAAAGATTTTAGGGCAGTCTTAATTATATCTCTCCTTTTATAAAGGATTTAGCCAAGGATACTACTATTCTTTATGATAGACTCAAAAAGAATCCAAAACCTTGGACTGATAGTCATACTAATGCTATTAAAATTATTAAACAAAAGGTTAATAACCTTCCTTGTCTAACTCTTGCTAATCCAAATTGAGATAAGGTAGTTGAAACCGGCGCCTCTGATATAGGCTATGGTGGAATTTTGAAACAGATATGTCCGAGTGATAAACAGGAATATCTTGTGCAATTTTATTCTGGGAAATGGAATAATTCTCAGAAAAACTATGCAACAGTAGCTAAAGAAATCTTGGCTATAGCTAAATGTGTTTTAAAGTTTTAGACTGATTTATACAATCAAAATTTTTTAATAAAAACTGATTGCCATGCTGCTAGATTCATCTTTAATAAAGATTTTAAGCATGATGTTTCAAAACAAATGTTTGCAAGATGGCAGGCATTATTGGCTCCTTTTGACTTTGAGATTATATACAAAAAGGGTAGTGATAATAATCTCCCTGATTTTCTTACTAGAGAATATTTGAATTCATAATTCTTTATGTTTTAATTTTTCAGATGAGACCTCAATATACACCCCCCCCCGGGGTAGGGGAAGAGGAACAGGAAGAGGCAGAGGTAATATCCTCGCCCAAATTGGCAACCAGAATTAATATATGCTAATATTGCAGAAAGCTCATGCTCAGGGGTTAATATTGACCACCCCATGTATCAGGAGTTCATGGAATTTATGAAATCCAAACAAAACACGGGTAATAACCCAACTTCATATTCTACAGCCTTAACGGAAGAAGGCCATGAAGGGAATGAAGTTTATAGTCAAAGCCCCCATAAAGAATTGATGATTCTTTTGGAACAATCCGACCTTAGATGGAAGGATAATCCCTGGCAAATAATGACCAGGCATTTAGATACGTGTCACGACCCAAATCCTAAACCCGGCGTGACGACCCGGCCAGTCGTCTCGTGGGTTACCACTCTGTCTTCCCCATTCCTACTTCATTTACGCTTCGTTATTCGTGTTTTATGTGATCGAGTTGAGCAGTTTGCGTTTGGAGTGAAATTGGTAAGAAATAGACACTTAGTCTCTTTTAAGAAGGTTTAAGTTGGAAAAGTCAACCGGATGTTGACTTATGAGTTAGAGGGTTCGGGTGTGAATCCCGATGGTTCGGTTAGCTTTGGGAGGTGATTTATGACTTAGGAGTGCGATTGGAATTGATTTTGAAGGTCCGGTGTGGAATTAGGCTTGAATTGGCGAAGTTAGAATTTTGGCGATTTCCGATCGATAAGCGAGATTTTGATCTGAGGGTCGGAATGAAATTCCGACAGTTGCTGTAGTTTTGAGATGTGAATTAAGACGTGTGTGTAAAATTTCAGGTCATTCAGACTTGGTTCGGTTGGGTTTAGATCAAAAGAGCGATTTAGAAGATTTTCGAAAATCCTTAGGCTTGAATCCGATGCGAATTTGTAATGCTGAGTTGAGCGTACCGAAGGTTGGAACAAGTTTGAATAATGATATGGGATATGTTGGCGTGTTTGGTTGAGGTTCCAGAGGCTTCGAGTGAGTTTTGGGTGGTTAAACGGATTAAACCATCATTGGAAAAGCAAAAGTTGCAAAAAAACCAGGTGAGAATGCGGACAGCATAACTCAAATGCGGACCGCATATCTCACAGTGAAGTCGCAAAAATAAGCAGAAATCTGGGCAAGATTCGCGACCAAAATGCTGCCAGAATGCGAACCGTAAACCTCGCTTTGTGTTGATTTCGCGGTGAAGGCTAGGGCCATCTTCGCGATGGCTACGTCAAATATGCGAACCGCATACCTGTTATGTGACAGGTATGCGATCGCATATTTGGTCGGGCAAGAGTGTTTTAACTCGATTCTTGACCACTCTATAAATAGAACTTAGTGCCATTTTTCCATCCAAAACCCATTTCCGTTACCCACGAAGAGAAACACCTCCAAACACCATAGAATCACAACAAATCAACCTCAAAACCATACCAAAGGGAGAATTTCTTAAACAAACTCTTAAGGAAGGGAGCTTTGACCATCTTGAACGTAGTTGGAGCTAGGGAACTCGGAGTAAAGCAAAATCTTGAAGGATTTTTGGAAGATTTCAAGGGAAACATCGGGGTAAGTATTCCCAACTCAATTTTGAAAGAATTACCTAAGATTATAATTGTTTTTAGCATTTTACTGGTATTTTGAGTTGGAAAAATGGTGGAAACCCTAAAGCTTAGATTTGAGGGTTGGAGGTCGATCCGGTGTCGGAATTCGACAAATTTTATATGGTTGAAATCGTGAGGAGATAAGGAACTTGAGGTGATAATTTTTGAATTTTGAGACGTGGGCCCGGGCTCGGGTTTTCTAATTTTGGGATTCTTTGGTGTTTTTTGATTGTTTCGCTTGGGCTTTGTTCCCCCGACATATTGTGATGTAATTGTTCTGAATTTGGACAGATTCGACGCACGTGGAGGCTAATTCAAAGGGCAAGGGCATCGCGGGCTAAGGATTTAG
>MCJB01051800.1:0-26537 GCA_002018475.1 Nicotiana obtusifolia
TGATCAGTTGGGTATGATGATGAGGAGGCCCACAGAGGCATATGTATGAGATGATGATGAGGCCCACAGAGGCGTATATATGTATATGATGATTTTCAAAAGGATATAAATGTATGTATATGCATATGCATGTCAGGCATGAAATGGTTAGTCGCCCTCAGAGGCATTCAGATGGTACAGGTTGTATGTCTCTTACCCTGATGCTTATTATTGTTCTTACCTTATGTTTCCTGTTTTACATACTCAGTACATTATCCGTACTGACGTCCTTTATTTGTGGACGCTGCATGTCGTGCTGCAGGTCCAGACAGACAGATAGACGAGGCTTCCCCACCACAGTAGGCTACTCAGTTCAGCAGATATTGGCGAGATCCATCATTCGTACTTGCCACAGTCTTGGTATGCATTTTGTTGTAGGCATTATGGGCATGTCGGGGCCCTGTTCCGACGTAGGTTGCATTATGTACGTTTTGTAGAGGCTCATAGACAAGTGTCAATTTATGCATAGACAAGTGATGGGTTGACTTATGTACAGTCGAATTGCCTTATCGGCAAACGTATGTAATTTGTTTATGGTTCTGCATTGCAGCCTTGTTGGCTATATTATGTATATAAGTATGATCGTATCATGGTATAATGTTACGTATCATTATAATTATTATTCGAGATTATATGCATATGACAAGCCTTATAGATAATAAGGAAAGTTAGATGAAGGGTACACCGGCGCCCGTAGGGTAGGGTCCGGTGCCAGTCGCGGCCCTCCGGCTTGGGTCGTGACACGGTACAGTAGAACAATATGCTCAGTAGTATATCAAGGAAATAGTCAGGTTGCATGGCACTCCAATTTCCATCATTTCTGATCGGGGGGCACAATTCATATCTAATGTTTGGAAGAAATTTCAACAAACGTTGGGTACTCAGCATCTTTCCATCCACAGACCGACGGGCAAGCAGACCAGACCATTCAGACGCTTGAAGATATGTTGCATGCTTGTGTTCTCGACTTCAAAGGTAGCTGGGATGATTATTCACTGATAGAATTTGCCTACAACAACAGTTACAATGCTAGCATTTAGATGGCGCCGTTCGAGGCTCTATAATACAGGAGATTTAGATCTCCCATTTGGTGGTTCGAGTTTGGGGAAGCGGAGTTGATAGGACCTGACCTCGTACATCAGGCTATGGAGAAGGTTAAGATCATTTAGGAACGGTTGAAAACTACCCAGAGTCGTTAGAAGTCCTATTCGGATGTACGTCGTAGAGATTTCCCGGGTAACACGATTTGGTAAGAAAGGAAAATTGAGTTCGAGGTATTCAGACCATACAGAAGAATTTAGTGGATTGGTCAGGTGGCTTACACGCCAGAACTACCTCTAGAGATGTCTTTAGTGCACTCGGTGTTTCATGTATCCATGTTGAGGAAGGTGGTTGGAGATCCGTCGCTTATTATTCCAATTGAGACTATAGAGGTTAATGAGGAATTGAATTATGAAGAGATTCCAACTGCCATGCTCGATAGGCAAGTCTGAAAGCGGAGAAACAAAGAGATTGCCTCTGTGAAAGTGTTATGGCAAAACAAACAATTCGAAGAGGTCGCCTGGGAAGCCGAGGAAGAGATGAAGAAGAAGTATCCTAACTTATTTGAATAGCTATGTAATTGTGTCCATGATGTTAAAAACTAACTTTCTACAAATTATTTTACCCCTTTACAATTTATGTAAAGGATATTCCTCCTTGGTAATATAATGTTTATGGCATTGTGGCCGGTGTTGTTTCATGTTGTTTTACATCGTTCTGTTGTGGTTATGTTGTTAGGACTGGTTTTGGGATTCTCTGGCAGGTGGATAGTCCTGTTACTGCTAGTGTGTGAAGTAACAGTTGGGTCACGTGAGATGCTAATGGCGGATTTTGACCCTCATTCGAGGTCAAATGATCCTAAGAGGGGGAGGATATAAGGCCCCAAAATATTTCACCTAAAACTCGGGGTCTCGTTGTGCCGAGGCGGGTTAATGCATTTGAGTTTGTACTTCGCAGCTCGCAAGCTCACCGCGGTATGGACGTTTTAGGTTGAACAAAGCATTGGGGAGTTGAAGAAATATTATTGCAGAACAGGGCATTTCTATGATCCATTATGCGACCGCAGAACTGATCTGCGGACTGCAGATCAGCCACAGAGTGAAGAAGAGAAATGGGCGAATTTTGGAGGTTGTTTTGGGGTCAACTAATCTACCGCATAACAATTTTGTGGCCCGCACATCCGTTGCAGAAGCCAGCATGACAAATTTCGGACGGAGGTTCTGCGGTCCTTTATGCGACCTTAGAATTGGTCTTTGGATCGCAGACTTGTCGCATACCTGCATAGAAATGCCCTGTTTTGGAGGGCCATTCTGCAGTCCATTTTGCAGACCGCAAAACTGATATGCGACCGACCGCATATCTAATTTCTAATTTCATAACCCGACCCTATTTCGATATGTAGTCGTTATGAATTATTTGTAAAGAGAAAGTCTGATATTTCTTGAGAGAGGGAGTGACATAGAGTGAGAGGGGAAGTACCTAAGCTAATTTCTCATCAATCCTCACTCAAACGTTAGAGAATTCACAAGGAAAACATATAAGGTCTTCATTCAAGAGGTAAGATTCTAGCCCCAGCCTTCAATTTCAAAATTTGGGTTGGGAATAGGTAATGGGGAAGAAGGTTTTGAGGGTAAGAGTTGTTATTTATGCATACATGTGTTAATAAAGGTGGTAGGGAGGTTGTGGAGTAATTGTGGGTGGCCTAATGCAGTGGGGATTGATTGTGGGGTAAAGGAACCCACAATATGAGGACCTAGAAACCTTAATGCACACCAAGTGCTTGATAAAATGCACAAATGAGTTGAAACCTCGAGTACTACCATCCTAGTTATAGTTAAATTCTATCATGTCTTTAATTAGATTGAAGTCGCTAGGAGTTTCGGAACCTTGTAGTAATTAAAGTAGGCTCAAACAAGTTATGTTAGCTAAACTCCTCTTGTTGTATCGATTTCCCTAACGTCCTCGTAAGTTGCGATCGTGTCCCGAGTCCTTCCCAATAAGTTTGATAATTCTAAAATAAGTGTTGTGTTGAAAAATGCATGTACCCAAAATGTGTCCCAAATGTTCCTGCCATATCATGATTCCCTCCAAGGATTAAATCTAGTATGATCAATGTACCAAAGATGTTGTGCTTTGAAAATCATGTTTCAATTGCAAGCGAGTATGCATAATTGTGGAAGAGAAGCTCGATCTTCCTAAGACTCTTGTTTGCTCATATGTGTGCTTAAAGTCTTGTTTTGAAATTCTCTTATTGAAGATAATCCATGGTAACGGTTGAAAGTTCTAGGGTGCGTATGAAATGTGAAATACGGCAGACGTGCCGAGAATGACATTAAAATTGTGGCCACTTGTGCCAATAAAATGGAAAGATGTGTGATAGATTATGAAATGAGTTGTAAACCCTTTATATAATAAATTATTTAGGAGTATCATGTAGTCACCGAGGAAGGGTAGGTTGAAATAACCTAACCCCAAAACTACACGTGCCGGTGTAGGAGTGAGAGAGGGGTAAAATCCCCGTGTGATGTGGTGAGAGTTTTCCCCGAATATGGAATGAGATTGATGTGTTGAGATAATTCCCCTTAAATGGGATGAGATGACTGCTAGAGAAATGTGAGATGACATCGACCCACGCGATACTGTGGTGAGATAGCTTAGCCGACCAGGCTGAGATCGAACGCCACACCGCGCACATGGTGGTATTGTGAGTGGACGTCTCGAGGTGAGACGGCTTAACCGATCGGGCTAAGATCGGACTCTATGCTAAAAACACGGTTGTGTATCGGTACTAAGGATCTCCCAACTTAAAATATTGAAACTTGCTTGAAGTTTAGCCTTCCTCCTAACTAGATGCTTTAATATTGTTTGAGGCCCTCATTGATTCCATGTTCCTTTCTCATTGTACTGTTACTCGTTCTATTGAGGGGGTGTTTAGTTTTTCATACTAGTATTATTCCATGTGTACTAACGTCCGTTTTGCTAGGGATGCTGCATCTATAATCGATGCAGGTGGTTCCACAGCAGGTGGCACTGAGCAGTGATAGTTGTATACCCTCTCTTCAGCTGACTTGGTGAGCCCTACTTCTATTCGGGGTCTTGTATCTCTTGTTCCTTGCGTATAGCATTTTGAGGTATAGCCAAGGCTTTGTTGCCAGCACTGTTGTAGCACTCTTTTGTTTCTGTTAGAGGCTTCGTAGACATAGTGCGGGTTGTACCTTGTTTTGGGAATGTTAAACTAAAAATGTTGTAATTGTATCACCTGTTCCACTTCAACTATGATTGTATAGTGTACTATTTTGGAGACTTGCTAATGACGCAACTTATGGCAATGAACTGGTATTGTTCACATTACATCTTACTGTGTAATTAATGAAACGTATCTTCTCTTTATTTCATGGGTGAGTTGGGTAGACGGCATTCTGCGGGCTTGCTCGATCGGGGTATCTCGGTTGAGAACTGGTCGCGCTCCCCAGGTTGGGGCTTGACATCAAATCATTGTATAAACCTGCCATACACATACATACTCATGGGTGATCCCACATCACCTCAATCCATAAAAGCCCATCGATGCAATCGCGACTGAAGATTCTTCCTCTAAGCTTAACCGATAAACCTTAGAACCAAATTTCAACATCCAGGACTCCTTCTGATTCTCTTATACCACATTGAATCGATCTCAACTAGTTGCAACAAATCATAAATATATTTACAAAATATAACCGCAAAATGTAACCCATCGCTCATATGCCCATAGCAACGACTCTGAACACAATAGGTGCCCATTACAAAACTCGATACCAGTAACAATCCTCGTATCAAATAAAACCTTATTTGAAACCTTCGTACTCTACCCATGATGAAAGAAACATGTAGAACCTCATAACCACTCACCCGATCAACAAGTCGTGGAGTTCTCTTGTCTGACAGGGACCATTGCAAAATTCTGAGCAGAAATATGGTATTATTCTTCCAAAAATTCCTTACCCAAATATGACAGTGCAAATCCCAAGTCCAAAAGCCTCGTTTCACCCAACAAAACCAGCCCAAACAATAAGTCACACCAAAAGCCACATGGAACCTCACACAACGCAATCCGTACACCAAACAAGCAATAACTCAAATATATTCAAAAAATGGAAAGAACACAAGGTACGAGGACTATCCAAAAAGTGCAACTGATATAATAAAAAAGCATAATTTCATGAACTCATCCCACAAAGGGAAAACAAAACACACGAAATAAACACAAGGAATTGTATCCCACAATAACTATGTTGCGGCGCACAACCCGATCCCAAACGTATCAATCCACATAGGGATACCCATCAAACAATAATTCTCGTTCTCACTAAGCACACGTGCTTCAGCATTAAACACGATAAAGTGCACAAGTATAACTGTGCGGAGGTGAGTAGGTATAATACAATAAGGGAAAAGGCCGAGCACAACTAGGGTGCAATAAGCAAATCAACATCATAAGTGTCATCTTGCTCATATATCGCCACAAGGGCTAGATGGGATTATATCACTCATGCAATATTAAAGTAGCCTCACCACCTGTCATAGCATAAGAGAGAAGCATATTACATAGACTAGGGCACGAATACCATCTATTCTTCCCGATGATATACCTATGGTAACAATTGAGTAAGAGTAAGCAAACTTGATCTAATATAGAATACTAGTCTCATTTGGCCCACAAATAGCCCCTAAATCGATTCTGATCATCCCCAAATAGGTACGAAACCTTCCCAAAGTCCATAGCAACCAATCCATAACGCACACCATCAGCTTTCTTATTCTTATCACGTCTTCACAGCCCGTAATCAAAGAATAGTCTACCTATGCGAACATTCTGTTTCTAAACCTCAAGAATACCTGAATCTCCATATCCGATCCCATTTCCACTACTCAATTGACTGATACATCACTCATACACAATCATCTTACGATAAATACTCACATAGGTCTTCTGCGCCATATAGAGAAACTGAACCTCAGCAGCCCGAAACCAGGCGATCATCGTAACACTAGTCAAGTATCCGCAAGTCAAAACACAATGCGTATCCTAAATTGCACACTCTACTCAAGTGACATCAAATATTGCAAGCATTCTCGTAAACACCTGAAATCATCCATTCCTTAAATATCTCATGAGATTCCCTTCGAAACTAAAATGCAACCTTGCCCATGCAAATGTCAATCTCGCACGGCTCACCGCAACTATCAATGCCAACTAGTGGAAATACAAAAATCTAGTAATCAACTCTGAACAACCAGTAGGATAAACACCCTATCGACTAGAAACTTCCTACTTAGCCTGATCCGTGAGAACATCACAACGCAGCAGACCTCCTATATCTGTACAAGACAGCAACCCCAAATCGTGGCCGTAACTATCGTGAATTGTTTGAAACCCATTAACACATAATCAAATTATCAAGATTGATTTCCTCTAACTTAACCAAATAAGGCAGGTTGCCAAACTTGAAAGTAACGTAATTCGAAAAGCTAGCTCTGAAAGGACTTTATATGAACCCGTAACACTTTCTTGCATCTCTCCAATGCTATCATGTAGAGTCAATATTGATCTAGATCTACCGCAAATCTAGCCACCATCCACTACCATTTTCAAGCCCAAACCACACACAAATCCTAAAATTCTTAAATATCACATGTGAATCTTGAATCATCGGCACCTCCTCGATAGCCATTCACCTTGCTCTAATCTCCAATGCACAAAAAATACGCACCAAATAACCCGTGCTTCACTAGCACATGAATATACAAAGAAGCAGCCAAGTGATTCCTTTTACTTGCACACTACATCAACAAGGAATAACATGCTCGAATCATTTACGAAGTAATCCTTTTCAAGTAGAAGCTATTCCACAAGCGTCCCTTAGTCAAGAAAATGATATAACACATGATTCTTCAGTCCGATAATCGATAACAAACTCCCTCGCTTGGCTCGAAGCCATACAACACATCGTCGTTATCCCACAATACACTTCCTTCATGGCTTATCGGGTCTCACACTGTTAGTCAGCTGAATACTTCATAAACATATGTAAGAATAGTCGTAAACACTCCAAGGACTCTATAAAGTGCATACTCGTGCTTGTAACAGTCAAGGCTGCTTCCTCAAATGCTCCAGATGTGCATTCCATTAAATAGAAGCCTCACATGAAACACATGACCTCAATGTTTACGCAATAGATAACCCACATGCTAGACTCAAATCAACACATTCCCATGACCCCACCATGGTCACGATAACTAGGAAGCCAAACACATCGAGACAGTGATCAAGCATCCACTGCCCTTCGCAACCCACCTGCAACATCACAAGCTGTCGGTGCACGTTTGTACTTGGTGGTCAACATCACATACAAACGAATGGAAAGAAATTGAAGTTGCAGGTTTCAAGCTGAAACAAGATCGCATAGAAAGGAATGAAAGAAGGGAAGTTTCCTAAATGCCACATAGGGAAGTTTCCTACCAACTTGTCACGACCCAAAATACACCTAGTCGTGATGGCACCTTACCTATTGCTAGGTAATCCTAACATTCAAATAGATAACCCAAGTGAAAGATCAAAACAAGAAGAATGATAATAGCTGAATTCTATACAACTTCCCAATGACTTGTAGTACAAGCCACGAGCCACTATGATTTAGATTTACAAACTAGTATGAAGAATAAATACAATACATATTTGAAGTTTACATAAATAGAATTTAAAATTCCAAACTACCATGAACAAAAGGTATCTTGCATCTGCCACGCGAGTACCTCTTCAATGCTAGGCTTTGTCTTCCACAGCTACACAGCTCTAACATCTACACACAAGGTGCAGAAGTGTGTACAACCAACCCCATGCACTCAACTATTACGATCCAAAATCCAACCAGTCGCGATGACGCCTAACGTAGATGGTAGGCAAGCCGGATATAACAATAAGAACCAAAATAGTGGAATTTACAAAAATAACATAAGTTTGAAAACCTTAAAACAACATAATACCAATGCGTGATAACTCCCTCAAGACTAGTAAATAAAGAGTCATGAGCTCTAGTACAAAAATTCAAGTATTAAATTAAAGACAACAGTACATAAGAAAAGAGACGTCAAGACTATAGTCGGGAATGCAGTTGTATCTCGAATCTCAATGATCAGCTCTGCTATAAGCCTCAGCTACTAATGATTGGGTCTGACACCTGGATCTGTAGAATTAAGTGCAAAGTGCAGCATGGGTACCACCGAACCAGCATACTCAGCAAGTATCATAACCAACCTCGGCGAGGTAAAAGAAGCAAGTGTTATAAATGATACTTGCTATAAGATGTACAGTTCATAAATTCAACAAGTACAGAACAATACATTAATCAAATCATAAGCACATAAGGAACCATCTATGTGTGTGTGCGCAGATACTCAAGTAATCTACTAAGTTAAGGATCCAGCATAAAAAGATGATGTGCAAGTAAATTAGGTAAATAACACGAAAATTGTATGTAAAGATGAAATGCGAAATCCAAAACACACACTGGCAAGATTTTCCTCAACGCTTCCATGTCCGTACCAAAGCACTGATAAGTTTCCTCAATTCGCTTGTCCACCATCAAGAGTGAAACATAAGAGGGTGCAGCCCAGCATGATCATAGACATAGTAGTACAATCAGCCCAGCGTGGTCACAAGCATAACAAAACAATCCTCCCGGCATGGTCATAGCGTAAAAACACTATCCGCCCTTCATGGTCACAGGCATGACAACACAATCCGCCTGTCGTGGTCACATGCATAAAAACTCAATCCGCTCGGAGTGGTCACATGCACAACAACACAATCAGCCTGGCATGGTCTCAGGCATAACAATGGGATCCGTCCGGCTTGATCACATGTATAATAACTCAATCCACCATGCGTGTTCACAGCCATCCAGTCCAAATCATATCACACTAAAGCAAATATACAAGAATGCATGTATATGATGAATAAATAACATATATCATGCTCCTGGACTAGTATAAAAATCATGCTAAAGTGTATGTAACCTCTAACATCGATCAAATAGTTCACAACAAGGCTAAAAATATGAGAAACATCACAACTTAAAGCTTAAAAGTCAATACAAGGAATATTATAGCCTAAGCACTACTCGGAGCATGTATAAATACCCTGGAGCTTGCATATGGGTTCAAACCCCACGCATGTGTGCAACCATAGCACATTGCTATCACAATAACTCTGTCAACTAGTGCGTCAACCAAGTTTAATTAAGATACTTACCCCAAGCAAGCCAAATCACTCCTCTAACAAGCCTTTCCCGCTTGTGTCAATCTCCGGACGACTCAAATCAAGCCAAAATAACTTAATACCATCAATAATAGCCATAGGAAATAATTCCAAATGATAAAGCTAAATTCTTGAATGAAATATGCAAAGCCAACCCAAAATGTCAACCCTATGCTCGCACCCTCGAACCAACAAAATTCACAAATTTCGAACACCCATTCATTAATGTGTCCAGCCATATTAATTCCATCTAATTCCATCAAAAAATCGACCCTTAAATCACCAAATCTTACTCTCCAATACCATAGCCTAAAATCCCATATTTCACTTCAAAATTATGTTAACTAGGTGTAACAATCAATGGATAATCAATATTTATCATCAATAGTAATTAAAAGTCACTTACCTCTTCAACTGTGGTGGAAAGTACTCCAAAGTTTGCCTTGACCCAGCTCCAAAATCCCAAAAATAAGAAGAAAATCCCAAATCCTCGATTTATAATCCTATCCACCCAACCAGCATATGCGGTCCAATAGGTCACACAAGCGATGGCGCACCTTCACACAAACCATCGTAGGTGCAGAAATTCATCAACTCCCCGATCAAGCACACCTGAGGAACCGCTTCTACGGTAAAGCACCTGCTCCCATGCTTCGGCATCTGCAATCCAAGCTCAAGTAACCGTGCTCCGCATCTACGGACCTTTACACGGTGAAGCCAATCCGCTTCTGCGGAGCTCCACGTGCATCTACGGTCTCTCTCCAGCCTAGACAACCTCGCACATACATGACATGGCCGCACCTGGGACTCCACATATGCGGCCGTACCCACCGCACGTGCGAAAGCACCAGAAGCTAGAATCCCTTGAGCAATAGCACCAAGTCTAAAAATGATCTTGACCACCCGAAACCCCCTTGGGCCCAATCAAAACATACCAACAAGTCCTAAAACAAAATACGAACTTACTTGAATCCTAAATTACATTAAGCAACATAAAAAATAATGAATCACACCCCAATTCA
Organism: Nicotiana obtusifolia; assembly: GCA_002018475.1. Classification (NCBI taxonomy): domain Eukaryota; kingdom Viridiplantae; phylum Streptophyta; class Magnoliopsida; order Solanales; family Solanaceae; genus Nicotiana; species Nicotiana obtusifolia. The sequence continues at coordinate 10,402 of MCJB01051800.1, forward strand.
AGCCTAGTGAAACTAACGGACTTCCGACTTCTAAAACTAATGTCGAATCAATTCAAACCAACTCCGAATAAACCTAAATTTTGATCACAGGTCCTAAATGACACAATGCACCTATTCTAACTTCCGGAACGAAAATCCCAACCTGATATCAACAAACTCAACTTTTGACCGAACTTCTCAACCTTCCAAACCTTAAACTTTCTAATTGCCGCCAAAAAGCACAAAATCAATCTAAGAACCTCCAAATCAACATCCAGACATACGCCTAGTCAAAAATCACAATACGAAGCTATTTGAACCATCAAAAGACCATTCTAGTGTCGTCTGCACAAAAGTCAAACTCTGGTAAACTCTTTCACCTTAAGCCTCCAGCCTTGAGAATAAGTGTCCAAATGCACTCTGAAACATGCCCGACACCAAACCAACCACACCAGCAAGTCATAAAACCACAAATGAACATAGAGGAGACAATAAATAACGGAGCGGGGCACTTACACAAAATGACCGGCCGGTCTTACGTTCTCCCAAATTAAGCAAACGTTCATCAGGGTCTAGAATAATATATGAGGTCTCAAAAAGATGGGGATATCTTGTTCGTATCTCCTGCTCGGTCTCCCAAGTAGCCCTCTCGACTAGCTGGCCTCTCCATTGGACTTTCACTAATGCAATATTCTTTGATCTCAACTTTCAAACTAGCCAATCGAAAATGGCCACCAATCCACATAATAAGTCAAATCTCCATCTACCTGAACCGTTCTGAAGTCGATAATATGAGATGGATCACCATATTACTTCTGGATCATTGAAAGATGAAACACACGGTGAACTCCCGATAGACAAGGTGGCAAGGCAAGTCAGAAGGCCATCTCTCCAACTCACTCAAACACCTCAAAAGGGCCAATGTACCTAGGGCTCAACTTTCCCTTCTTCTCAACCTCATCATACCCTTCGTGGGAAATCTTTTGAGCAAAATCTTCTCACCCACCATATAAGCAACATCGCGAACCCTTCTATCAACATAACTGTTCTGCCCCGGACTACGATGGAGGTTGCTACTCCTCGATCAACTTAACCTTCTCCATAGCATCGCATACCATATTAGTGCCAACAACCTATCCTCCCCAGGCTCAAATCAACCAACCAGAGAATGACATCGCCTTTCATATAAGGCCTCATAAGGAGCCATCTAGATGATGGACTGATAGTTATTGCTATACGCAAACTCTCCGAGTAGTAGAAACTGATCCCATGAACTTCCAAAATCCATATCACAGGCACATAAAATGTCCTCCAAGATCTTAATAATGCGCTCAGACTGTTCGTCCATCTGGGGATGAAATACCATACTCAACGCAACCTGTGTGCCCAAGTATTGCTACACTACTCTCCAAAACTGCGATGTGAACTATGTGCCTCAATTAGAAGTGATGGAAATGGGCACAACCTGCAGACGTATAATCTCTTAGAGGTAGATCTGAGACAACCACTTTGAATAATAGGAAGCCAGTGGAATGAAGTATGAGGACTTAGTCAACCGGTCCACAATATCCCAAACTGCATCATATTTCCTCAAGGATCGTGGTAAGCCTACCACAAAATCTGTATTCATATGCTCCCACTTCCACTCTGGTATCTCCAATCTCCGAATCAACCCTCCCGATTTCTAATGCTTATACTTCACCTGTTGACAATTCAAACACGAAGAGACATAAGCAACAATATCATCTTCATCTCCACCACCAATAGTGATGTTTCAAGTCATGGTACATCTTCGTGAGACCTGGGTGAATCGAATAGCACAAATTGTGAGCCTCCTCAAGGATCAAATCTCTCAACCTATAAACATTTGGAACACAAATCCGGCCTTGAAACCGCATGGCACCATCATAACCAATCACAACCTCTTTGGCGCCAACCCACTACACCGTGGCCTTTAACACCAACAAGTGAAAATCATCACGAGCCTTGATATGCTCCAACAATGATAACCGAGCCACAACGCAAGCAAGAACCCAAATAGGCTCCGAAACATCCAATCTCACAAACTAATTGGCTAAATTCTGAACATCCATGGCTAGTGTCATCTCTGGTTCCGATAAATATGCCAAACTACGCATACTCTCTACTTTTTTACTCAATGCATAGGCTACTATATTGGCCTTCCACGGATGATAAATATAGTGATATCATAGTCTTTCAACAACTCTAACCATCTCCATTATCGTAGATGAAGATCCTTCTACTTGAACAGGTGTTGGAGACTCCGATGTTCTAGACCGTACATATAGTGGCTCTAAATCTTCAATGCGTGCACAATAGATGCCAACTCTAAATCATGCATAGGGAAATTCTTCTCATGAACATTCACTTGTCGAGATTCGTATGCAATCACCATTCCGTCATGCATCAACACTGCGCAAAACCCAATATGCGATGTATCATACTACACAATGTATGATCCCAAACCCGTAACTAACACCGGGGCTATAGTCAATGCAGTCTTGAGCTTATGAAATCTCTCCCCACATTATTCAGACCACCTGAATGGGGCACCCATATGGGTCAATCTAGTCAAAGGTACAACAATTGTAACGACCCGATGTGTCGTAGAAACACCTATGATACTAATTGTTTAGATTTGGCTTGTTTTAAAGTGCAAATCCCTCTTTGTAATTATGCAATTTTAACATTCTTGCAGGGTATGAGGTATAAGAATCTAATAATTAAGAAAAGAGTTCAGAATGGTAAGTGATGCAGGATATGCGGTCGCATTTTTAACATGCGGACCGCATATCTTACACGGGCATCGCATACTTAGACAGATTTCTGGGCAAGATTCATGCTAGAAATCTTGTCTGAAATGCGGACCACAAATCACACTGCTTGTATCGCAGACTGGAACAGAGAACTGGATAAATTTTATGTCAAAACTGCAGTGAGAAATGCGGTGAGAATGCGGTCGAATTTCTAAAATGCGAACTGCAAATATCACAGTGAAATCGCAGAACGAGACAGAGTCTTGGGCCAAATGCCATGTCAGAAATGCGATCCAAATGCGGACCGCATGTTGGGTTTGCGACGAGAATGCGATCGCATTCTTAACACCTGAAATTTTATTTTTTGTTCCGAATTTTGACCCACTATAAATAGGGACCAGGAACCCAAACATGCAAAAACCCATTTATTTCGTCACTCCCTCAGAAACCTCTCCAAAACACCCCAAACCCCAACAAAACTACCTTAAAAATCACCTTGAAACAGCCCCAAAACCTGTGGAAACATATCCAAATTATAGTCATCAACCTCCAATTACCAACCCAGCTCTTCCCATTTAAACCCACCAGGAACCAGCTGCAACTCGTTGTAAATAGCCCCACTTTAAGCTGAAAAACAACCGTGGAATCACTCCCTTCAAACCCCAACATCAATTACAAGAAACCCCACTCTCTAACCCCAAGACCCGGCTCAAATTACTGCAAAATTGTGCTAAGATTTACAGCTGAGTTAAGGCACTCTACCAAGTTGTAGCTCGTTAGCCTCGATTGTGTCCACCTAAAGTTAGTGAGCACCCATAAAAGGTTGCGCTTAAAGAATTGTTGGAAGTCTAGGAAGTATTGCAAAGCAAGGTAAGTGTTTGTTCTAACCTTAGCTTGAGGGATTAGGAAATCGTGTCTTATTTGTTAAATTGCTCCTCGATGAGAACAACGTATAGGCATGGTGACGAGTATATATACGTTGGTGTCATGCATGGCCGTGGGTCGTATATGGATAATTTTTGTGTGACTATTGTTTCGAATTGTTGAATATTATCTTTGATTATGCTATGAAATACTGCATGTGGGAGTGGGTGGCACGCCTGCCAAGAGATATTTTGAATTGAAGGCGGGTGGTACGCCTACCACAAGGTTTCTTCATTTTAGTTGTTCCTTTGGTTATGGTTCTAGCCTTCTTTTATACAGTATAAAGTTGATGGTTAACTTGAGTAGTCGAGTGAGGAGTTCGTAGGAAAATGGTGGGTAGTGTCTAAGGAGTTGGTAGGAGTTTGAAGGGTCCAGTGTCACATTAGTAGAGTCGCGTATAGAGTTAATAAAATGATAATTGGGTTGGGAGGTTAATCGTAGAATTTTGACTGTAATTGAGTAATGACATTGATTGAGCTAAATAGCAGTCAAGTTTGGTTTGGTTATAGCTGAGTCCCCCTGGCCAGGATGATTGTTTTTTTGCTGTTATTTGTTCCATTGCTAGGAAGTTGTTATGTTGATTTGTTCCCTTGCCGGGACTTCTTGTGGTTGTTGTGATGATGAAGGTGGGAGCGGGTGGCACGCCTGCCATGAGATATGATGAAAGTGGGAGCGGGTGGCACACCTGCCACGAGATATTATGTAAGTTGCAGTTTTCTTCCTTACTCATTGATGATTCGTTCCGTTGTATTTGTCTCCTATTCCGATGTATGTTTTCCTTTCCCCGTTTAAATTGTTTATTTATTTCTATTCTCTACTGTAGATACATATATGCTCATAATTGCACAGGTTTATCTGGAGTCTGGTCCTAGCCTCGTCACTACCTCGTCGGGGTTAGGCCAGGCACTTGCCAGCACATGGGATCGGTTGTGCTGATATTACACTCTGCACTCTTTTGTGCAGATCGCAGTATCGCAGGCTTCGAATAGTAGGAAGCTTCCAGCCTCTGATTTTCAGGCGACCCAAGGTAGTTCTGCAGACGTCCGCGGATCTTGGAGTCTCCTATCATATCTTGTATCTGTTTCTTCTATGTAATCCAGAAACAATATTTTGTTATTTTTTTCAAAACCTTGTTTGTAGTACTCTCAAACCGTTTGTGAAACTGTGACACCAGATCTTGGGTAGACCGTTGTGGATAGTTTATCGGCAATAGTTGGGTAAAGTATTAGCTTTGCGTCTATTTCGCTTGTTGAATTATTGTTTTTCAGCTGATGCTTTTGTGATGTAATGAATTCGTAAATAGAAAAATGGTAAATAATCCGAGTGACTGGCTTGCCTAGCTTTCACTAGTAGGCGTCATCACGACTCCCGAGGGTGGAAAATCCGAGTCGTGATAGCAATGGACGAGAAACGCTCCACAAAACGATGATAATAACCTACCAAACCCAAGAATCTCCAAATCTCTGTAGCTGAAGACGGTCTAAGCCAACTCTAAACTAGCTCAATCTTCTTCAGATCTACCTTGATCCCTTCACTGGAAAACACATGCCCCAAGAACCCCACAGAGTCAAGCCAAAACTCACACATAGAGAATATAGCATACAACTTCTTCTCCCTCAAAGTATGGAGTAAGACCCTTAGATGCAGCTCATGATCCACCCCCTGCGAGAGTACACCAAGATGTTGTCAATGAATACTATTACAAGAGAATCAAGATATGGCCGAAATACACTGTTCATCAAGTGCATAAAGGCTGCTGGGGCATTGGTCAGCCCAAAATACATCACCAGAAACTCGTAGTGACCACAACAGTTCCTGAAACTCGTCTTTGGAATATCTGAATACCTGACCTTCAGCTGATGATTCCCCAACCTCAAATCAACCTTCAAAAACACTCTAGGACCGTGAAACTGATCAAATAAGTGATCAATACGCGATAGAGGGTACTTGTTCTTAATTGTAACCTAGTTCAACTGCATGTAATCAATACACATCCACATAATACCATCCTTCTTCTTCACAAATAGAATCGGTGCACCCCAAGGCGATACACTAGGCCTAATGAAACCCTTATGAAGCAACTCTTCAAGTTGCTCTTTTAATTCTTTCAACTCGGCTAGTGCCATACAATATGGTGGAATAGAGATAGGCTAACTGTCGGTCACCAGGTAAATACCAAAATCAATATCCCTATCGGATGGCATATTCCCGGGTGGTCTTTAGGAAACACATCTAGGAAGTCTCTCATTACCGGAACTAACTCAACGGTAGGAGTATCAGCACTAACATCCCTCACGAAGGCCAAATACGCCATATATCACTTCTCAACCATCCGTTCAGCTTTTAAATATAAAATCACTCGACCGGGGACATAATCCAGGGAACCTCCCCAGTCAACCCTAGGAAACCCCGACATCACCAACATCGCGGTCTTAGCGTGACAATCATGAGTAGAGTAACATGGAGACATCCAATCCATGCACAAAATCACATCAAAATCCACCATGCTAAGGAGTAAAAGATAAACTCTCATCTACAATCCCCCAATAGCCACCACACACGACTGATACACACGATCCACAACAGAAAAATTACCCATTGATGTAGATACACCCAAAAAATGAGGATAGTATGATGAAAAATATGAATAAGTAGAACCAAGGTCAACTAATATAGAAACATCCATGTGGCACAATGAAACAGTACCTGTGATCACGGCATCAAAAGTAACTCCCTCTGGCCTGGCACGAAATGCATAGCAACGGGTCTGACAACCACCTGATCGACCTCCCCCTCTAGGGCAGCCTCGAACTGACTGAGTCCCACCCCTAACTGGGTATGTGGGTGGTGTATCTCCTGGTGCTAACATCCTAGGCTGAGCGCTCTCCTGTGGGACCCTACGCAGCGATCTGGGGCAATCCCTCTTAGGATGGCTCTTGTCTCCACACTCATAACAACTCCACCTCCGAGGAACCTAATAACCTGAGTAGCTGCGCATGTAACCCTGTACAGATGGAGCATAGTAGGAACTCTATGCTGGCATCGCACTGAATGATAACTTAGATAGGCATACACGGTAGGAGCTGTGGCTAACTGAAGAATCACGAGGAACATGGAGAGCTGCTTATATGGGTCTAGAAGGATGATCTGTACTAAAATAGGATTGGCCTCTAGATGAGGCACTACTAAAACCACATGAACTACGATGCCTTTTTTCCTCCCGCTCCTCATGTTCCAGCCTGCCAACTTGCTCTAAGAGTCTAGCAATCTCGACCAACTGGTAAAACCTAGCATCCGTCATAACCTCTCAAGCCATACTGAAATGTAAACCATACTTGAGGCTAGCAATGAACCTCCTAATCTTCTCCCTCTCAGTGTGAACCAACCATACTTCATGACAAGACAAATCTGCAAACTTCGTCTCATACTGAGTCACTATCATACCCTCTTGGCATAGCTGCTCAATCTGCCTATCCAACTACTCTCTGCGAGTCTGTGGGACAAACTTCTCTAAGAAGAGAACTACGAATTCATGCCATGTAAGTGGCACTACGACGGCTGGCCTACTCAACTCATAAGTTTGCCACCATCTATAAATTACTTGCGTCAGCTGAAAAGTAATAATTGCAAGCCCACTGGTGTCAAAAATATTTGTTGTGCGAAGAATCCGCCATCACCTATCTAGAAAATCCTGAGCATCCTCTGACTCTACTCCACCGAACTCTGGAGGTTTAATCCTCCCAAACTGCTCTAACCTCTTCTGCTCCTCATCGCTCACAGGTGGACATCCTTGGCCTGAGCTGAACTGGCAATACACCTGGCTTCTTGTGACCCTAAGTTAGTTGTTCTGGAGTATTGGCGGCAGGTGTCTGTACACCTCCCCCAGACTGTGAGGTAGCTGGTGCAGCTGAGGAGCAACTGGTGGCTTCATAGGCGCTGCTCTCCCTATAGTGAGAGCCCCATCACGACCCCACCATCTTCGAGAGAATAGAAGAGTAAAGGCTCAAACTTTAGAAATAACAAATCGCACGACAAGAATGCGAGAAAGTGAAGTTTTCCAAAAAGTTCTATAGCCTTTGGAAGATAAGTACAGACGTCTGTGTACAGATCAAAAAGACTCTTCTAAACTTGCTCATGACTCATAATACCTACGAACCTAGGACTCGGATACTAACTTATCACCGACCAAAACCCAACCAGTCGTGATGGCGCCTAACACACTTGCTAGGGAAGCCGGACATAACAATAAAGAACCAAAATAGTGGAATTTAAAGAAATAACATAAGTCTGAAACCTCAAAATAACATAATCATGCCAATACATGATAACTCCTTCAAAACTGGTAAACATATACTCACGAGCTCTAATATGGAAATACAAGTATGAAATGACCAAATACAATATTGTCTGAAATAAAGACAACAGTACATAAGAAAAGAGATGTCAAGACTATGGCCGAGAACACCGTTCTACCTCGTCTCTTAATGATCAGCTTCGTTACAAGCCTTTACTACTAATGACTGGGTCAAACACCTACACCTGCACAATTAGGTGAAAAGTGTAGCATGATTACAACTGACCCGATGTACTTAGAAAGTAGCATAACCAACTTCGGCAAGGTAAAAGAAGCAAGAATTGTAAATCATACTTGCTAGAACCTGTACACTTCATAAATTCAACAAGTACTGTACAATGATATAATCAACTCATAAGCATAGAAGGAGCCATCTCTGTGTATGCATATTCCCTCAAGTACTTTACTCAGTCAAGGATCTAGCTTATAAAGATGATGCGCAAGTAAATCAAGTAAATAACATGGAAATTGCAAGTAAAGACGAAATATTAAATCCAAAACAGACACTTGCCAGATTTTCCAGAACACTTCCATATCCGTACCAAATCACTGATCAGTTTTCCTCAATCTGCGTGTATACTATCAAGAAAGAAACATAAGAGGGTGACCCTAGGGGGATGGATCCATATCCATACACAAGCATGGCCGATCCAATGCGCTACCAGCCCGGTGTGATCACAACAAAATAGTACTATCCGCCCGACGTGGTCACAGGAATAACAACACAATCTGCCAGGCGTGGTCACAGGCATAAAAACTCTATCCGCTCGGCGTGGTCACACACACAACAACATAATCCGTCCGGCATGGTCACATTCATAACAACTCAATCCGCTTGTCATGGTCACAGGCATAACAAAACAATCCACCCGGCGTGGTCGTAGGCATAACAACACAATCCGCCCCACGTGGTCATATGCATAGCAACTCAATCTGCCATGCGTGTTCACATGCGTAACAAACTCAATCTGCCTGGCGTGTTCATAGGCATCCAGTCCAAATAATATCACACAGAAGCAAATATACAAGAATTCATGTATATGATAAATGAATAACTGATTTCATACTTCTGGACAAGTATAAATGAGATGTTAAAGTGTAGGCACATGTAAAGAGTGCTATCATAGCTCAAATCAGCAATTTCATCAAAAATAGCAATTATCAAGTTCATTCAGGGATTTAGCCTCTATTAACCTCTAGCATTGACCATATAGTTCACAACAAGGAATAATATAGCCTAGGCACTACCCCGAGCATGGATAAAAATACAAGTGCTCGCACATGGGTTCAAACCCCACACATGTGCGCACCCATAACACGTATCTATCACAATGACTCAGGAAACTAGTGCCTGAACCAAGTTTAGGCAAGATACTTACCCCAAGAAAGCCAAATCACCCCTCTAACAAGCCTTTCTCCCATGTATCAATCTCCAAAAGGCTCGAATCTTGCCATAATAACATAATACCATTAATAATAGCTATAGAAAAGAATTCCAAATGATAAAGCTAAAGTATGGAATCAAATGTGCAAAGTCAACCCAAAACGTAAACCCCTGGCTTGCACCCCGGAACCCGACAAAATTCACAAATTTCGAACACCCAATCAATATCGAGTCCAATAATACTAATTTCATCTAATTGCATCCACAAATCGACCCTCTAATGACTAAATCTCACTCTCCAATACCATAGACTAAAATCCCCAAATTTCACTTCAAATTTACATAAACTGGGTGTAATAACCGATGGGTAATCAATATTTATCATCAAAAGTAATTAAAAGTTACTTACCTCTTCAATTATGGGGGAAAGTACTCAAAACATTGCCCTAGGCCGAGCTCCAAAATCCAAAAATGAGAAGAAAAGACCAAACCCTCGATTTATAATCTTGTCCAGCCAATTAGCATCTACAAATCCAATAGGTCGCACCTGTGGAAAAACCATCGCAGGTGCGGAAATTCATTAGCTCCCTGAACAAGCACATCTGCGGTCCAAACACCGCACCTACTGGACTGCTTATGCGGTCAAGCACCTGCTCTTGCTCATCTGCACCTGTGACTTCCTTCTCTCAACCAACCATACTCTGCACCTGCGGATCTTTCCTCGCAGAAGTGCATATGCTTCTGCATAACTCTACGCGCATCTGCAGTTTGTCCCCAGCCTAGCCAATCTTACTCGTGCGCGATCATGGACGCACCTGCGACTCCGTATCAATAGTCATACCCACCGCAGGTGCGAAAGCACCAGAAGCCAAAATCCCTTCAGCAATAGCACCAAGTCAAAAAATGATCTGTTAACTACCCAAAACACCCCCGAGGCACCTAGGGCCCCACCCGAACATACCAACAAGTCCGAAAACACAATACGAACTTACTTAAAGCCTCAAATCATATCAAACAACATCAAAAACACGAACCGCACCCAATTAAAGCCTAGTGAAACTAATGGATTTCCAACTTCAAAAACTAATGCAGAATCATATCAAACCAACTCCAAATGGCCCAAATTTTGCACACAAGTCCCAAATGACACAATGACCTATTCCAACTTTCGGAACCAAATTCCGAAACCGATATCAACAAAGTCAACTCTTGGTTAAACCTCTCAATCTTTGAAAGCTTCAACTTTTCAACTTTTGCCAAAAAGCACCAAATCAATGTAGGGATCTCCAAATCAACATTCAGACATACGCCAAAGTCCAAAGTCACCATATGAAGCTATTGGAACAATCACAACACCATTTCATAGTCATTTATACAAAAGCCAAATTCCGGTCAACTCTTTCAACTTAAGCCTCCAACCTTGAGAGTAAGTGTCCCAGTTCACTCCGAACCATGCCCGAAACTATACCAGCCACCCCGGCAAGTCATCAAACCACAAATGAATATATATGAGGCAATAAATATGGGAGCAGGGCTACAATACTCAAAACGACCGGTCGGGTGATTACATCAGTAAGTATCTTGACTAACCATGGTAAAGTAGGGACATGATTTTAAGTTAAAAGGTAGTTAGTCAATATTATAGCAGCGTAGGTGATAACGGAGAGAGTAATAAAATAAAGAGACACAAAATAATTAAGCACATACGAAACAAGAATACAACTAATAAAGGGCCATTGAATATCATCACTACTCAGTTTCACAACACAATACAGTAAAAGAAAGCAATAGACAAGAATAACCATAATAAATCTTCTATGTTGTGGTGGGCAACCCAATCCCATATATAATTTCTTCTCCATTGCAGCGTGCTACCCGATCCCACATATAATATCAATACAGTTACGACGTGAAACCCGATCCCATATACAATATTAATATCGTTACGGCATGCAACCCGATCCTGTATATAATAAATTCAAACATAACTATTCTACAACAACCAAACACGAGAAATTTGCAAGGTAATGCCAAGAAAACTAACATGCCGTTACAACTCGACGATCGTTTTGAGTTTCAGCATTTCGTTCAGCGGTTTGGGATTTTGAGTATCTTAGTATGATATATTTAGACTTCACTGGGTTATTGGTTTTGGTTTCCAAGCATTTGGGAAATTTTTTGGAATAGTGATTTTAATTTTGAAGCTTAATTTGTAAGAGTTGACCGAAGATTTATTTTTGTGTAAACGACTTGGTAACGGTATTTTGAAGATTCCTATAGCTATGTATGGTGATTTTGGACTTAGGCAAAAGTCCGAATTTTGATTTGGAGGTCCGTAGGTTGATTTGATGCTTTTTGGTAAAGATTGGAAAGTTAAAGATTTGGAATATTGAGTGGTTTGATCAGGACATGACTTTATTGATATAGGATTCAAACTATTATTTCGGGAGTTTGAATAGGTCCATTGTGTCATTTGGGGCTTGCATGCAAAATTTCAGGTCATTCCGAGTTGATTTGATATAGTTCGGTACGAGTTTTGGAAGTTGAATGTTCAAAAGTTCATTAAGTTTGATCTGAGGTGTGATTTGTGGATTTGATGTTATTATGCATGATCTGAGTCCTCGAGTAAGTCCGTGTTATGTTTTGGGACATGTTGATCTTTTTGGACGGGGTCCCGAGGAGCCCGGGTGAGCTTTGATTGAGTTTCGGCTCATTTCCTTGTTGTTAGACAAACCTGGTTCTGGTGTTTCGCATCTGCGCATGTTGGAGCATAGATACGGACTCGCTTATGTGTGATTTTGTGTCACTTTTGAGAGAATTTGCATGGTCAGGTATTTTGCTTCTACGTATAGGGGACAACAAGTGCGAGATTGCGTCTGCAGATGGTGGATTGCAGATGCGGGTTTGAGGCTCAGGATGAGTATTCGCTTCTACGGATGTTTTTGTGCCTATGCGCTGCTGCAAATACGAGTTTTGCTATGCATATGCGGCTTTTGGTCTTGTAAGTTGGTATCGCAGATGCGATCCTTTGCTCGCAAATGAGGGCTCGCAGGCACATATTTTTGTCCGGAAATTTGGAATCACGGGCAGAAGCTTTATATATCAAGGGTTTGATTATCTTATCACATTTTGAGTTAGGGAGCCCGGTTTTGGGCGATTTTGGAGAGGATTTTCACAATTTGGATTGGGACAAGTATATTTGACTCAAATTTAGTTATATTTGAGAATTCCATCATTGCCTTATCATTCGATTGATGAATTGAATTAGAGAAATGGGGATTTTAGTAAAAACATTTCTGAAACATAAAATGATGATTTGAATGCCGATTTGATGATGGAATTGAATGATTTTTGTATGGTTGGGCCGTATTAGAATGGGTATCAGATTGTGAGCTTTTTGGGGTTTCGTGGTGCGGGCTCGGGGTTGACAATTTGGGTTGACTTTTTTAGTTTCGTTAAAGATCAAAGCTTTATTATCCATAATTGTTTTTTGTGATTTTAATTTATGATATTATGTTATTTTGGCTAGATTCGAGACGTACGAAGGTTGTTTCACAAAGGAAGGGCTTCTTAGTGTATTTATTTAGCTTCGTTGAGGTAAGTATCTTGCATAACTTTGTGTGAGATAAACCACTCCGTAGGATTTGTTTTAATTGCACTATTTCAATTTTGTTGGGGATGTGTACATGAGGTGACCAGTGTGTACATGGCCTTATATGTGGAAATTGACAGCTTTAGACTCTCAGGCTTCTTATATGCATTTAATTGAATTTGTTATTTATGTGTTCTATCCTCCATTGTTAAGTTTATTCATATATGCTTTAATTGAGGTTATTAGTATTCGTTCTATTTATCATTGTCAAGTTACTCTTCTATGTATTTAATTGTGGTTGTTATTACTTTGTCATGCCTTTCATTGTTAAGTTTATTCTTAAGCAAGTAATTGATGTTGGAGTTAGTGAGAGTTATTAACCTTTTTAGTTGAAGTTGTTCTCAGGGACTATCTTTCACTGTTGAATTATTTCCCGTTTCATTTTGTGGTTATTGAGATTCTTGTACTTATTGTGGTTGAGTTGTGGGCTATGTGTTGTGTGTGATATTGGTATTGCTGTTTTGGAGATGTTATAGCTTATGGGCATGTGTGGTACGAGTTGATATGTCGTGGTGTTGTGATTTTGGCACTTGCGGATTAGTTGTGTGGATTGATTGTTGCTATGTGGAGCTTAAGGGTGGCATCTCACTATTGTTGATTGTGCGGAGTGATACGGGTGGCTATTGATATATTTTCTGGGCGGAGTGATACGAGTGGCTATTGGTATAATGCCTGGGCGGAATGATACAGGTGGCTATTTATACATTGTCTGGGAAGAGTAATACGAGTGACTACTGATATATCGTCTATGCGAAGCGATATGGGTGGCTATTATGTTTATTGTCTGGGCGGAACGATAGTGGTGACTATGTGCTATTGTCAATGCGGAGAAATAAGGGTGGGTATTTCATGGATGATATCTGACGGCCTAGGGGCACATTATTGATGATATTCCTGTGATGGTGTTATTTTCCTTGTGCGTGGCATGTCCTTTACGCGACTCGTAGTGTTATTTCCCATGAGCTACTCGGCGTCTTTGATACTACTTGTTGATTCGAGCTGTAATAGTACACTTGTACATGAATACATTGTAACATGTCATTTAAACCAGTTCAAGAGTATGAACTTTGATAATCATTGATCATGCACATGTATTCGCGTAAATTTGTTTCAATTGTGTTATTGAGCCCGTGATCATGCTGGGCGGATTGTGATAGTGAGCCTGTGACTATGCCGGGCGCATCGAAATATTGGCACGTTAGATGTCCGTGAGGTTGTGAATGATAATGTAGACACGAGGTTTCATGTGTTTATGATTTGTGATTTGGGACTCGTGGCTTGGGTTTATAAGGTGTGGTACCTCGAGTTGATTTTTTTGTGAACCTTGTGTTAGAACAGATTGATTATTTTTGTTGTCATTTGTTTTCCTTAATTGGTTTCACTGGTACTTTAGTTGTGTTCTGATCACTTTACTATTTTTAACATATGTTTATTCCTTACTGCCATTTACCGATCCTTACTTCCATAATTAGCTCTATACTGATATTTTGCACGGGTTATTATGTCTAGTAGGTGTCTTGACTTGTGCCTCTTCACTACTCCACTTAGGTTAGTCTTGATACTTACTGGGTACCGTTTGTGGTATACTCATGTTACGCTTCTGCACATTTTTGTGTAGATCTAGATGTTGGAGACTCTAAACCCGGGAAGTATTAGCTTATTTGACCGCGAGGATTCAAGGTAGATATGCTAAATTGCTGATGTCCTTCAGAGACCTTTTCCCTTAGAATTGCACTGTTTATTCGCTATCCGAATAGTATTGTATTTTGTTTGAGATACTTCTATGTATTCAAGTAGAGTTCGTGACTCTGTACTACCTATTCTTCGGAAGATCGTTATGATTATTGCCCCGTAGGCTTGTATCATATTTATTTCAGTATTTATGATTAACGCTGCTCTAAAACATATCATGTTAATTGGTTTAACTGTTGTAAGTAATCTTCTTAACTAGTTCAATAAACTAGGTGCCATCACGATCCTTAAAGGAGGATTTTCAGTCGTGACACACGCGACATTCAACTAGGAAACACAAACTCAACAAAGTAATATGAGCAACACCACATCCCAGAGCTAGTCTCCTACATATAAAGAAAAGGCTTCCACAAAGCATAAATACACAACTAATCCAAAACTCACCCAATCCGGCTAAGCAAAGAAGTGTAGAACATGAAATGGCGAAAGATGTACGTCAAATAAAAACAGGCATCAAGTAGAGGTATGTAATAAGTGAAATCATGTAACAAAGGAAGGCTTGTGGCAAGTAAGGGAATATAGCAAAGAAGGCAGGTAACAAGTCAAGATATCTAATAAGTAAATCACCAATCATGTAACAAATATAGGCACGTGGCATGTTTGGGCTAATAACAAGTAAAGTCATGAATTAGAAAGGACATGTATGTGATAACCCGTAAATTGACCTACTTGATTATGCCGTGATGTGGCAAGTGTGTATGGGCCTAAGAATAAGAAGAATGGTTGAAATATATTGAAAAATTTTATTAGGAAAAAAAAAAGGCGGGAAAACGAAAGGCGTTAAAAAAAAAAAAAAAAGAAGAAGAAGAAGCGATGCATTGTGGAAAATGCGATCCGCGAAGCACACATGCGGATCGCGAATCTGTCGCAAAGTGAGGCAGAAGCCTGGGTTGGCTTCATGTTGAAAAAGCGATGGCAATGAGAGAAAAGCGAACCGCGAAATGGGAAAAGCGGTTCGCGAAATTTGCCCTGCCCGTCGCGAACTGAAGCAGAAAGTTTAGGCGAGAAAAGCGACGAGAATGCGGTTCGCGAAATGGAAAAGCGAACCGCGAAATTTTCCATCCACGTCGCGAACTGAAACAGAAACATGGGTCGTGTTTCGCGACCAAAAAGCGGTCCGCGAAACCCAAAAGCGAACCGCGAAAATGGCCTTCCCCATCGCGAATTTGACATTTTTCTGAAATTGAGTTTCTGACTCTTTGACCTATAAAAGGGACTTAAACTCGTTCCCTTTTCATTTTTACAAGACCCAAACATCAGAAAAACTCTCAAGAACATTTCTCAAAGAACCCATAAGCCCTAAATCGACTCCTC